>CM035155.1:83145844-83291949 GCA_020205615.1 Panax quinquefolius
CGGATCGACAAATCGAGTTCATGATCGACTTACTTCTTTACCGAGGACGGCCCTCGATATCTAAGGTACCATCATGAATGGCCCCAGAGATGGAGTTGATGGTGCAATTGCAAGAATTGCTCGACGAGAAGTATATTGTCGTTTGAGTGTGTCGCCATGGGGAGCCTTAGGTGTTGTTTGTTAAGAAGAAAGATGGATCGATGTGGCTCTGCATTGATTACCGAGAATTGAATAAAGTCACGATTAAAAATAAGTATCCATTGCCTAGAATCGATGATCTGTTCGATCAGTTGAAGGGAGCAAGATATTTCTCGAAGATAGACTTGAGAAGTGGTTATCATCAGCTAAAGGTGAGGCCGGAGGATGTACCAAAAACAGCGTTTAGAACTCGGTATGGTTATTACGAGTTTCTAGTTATGTCTTTTGGTTTAACCAACGCACCTGCAGGGTTCATGGATTTGATGAACATAGTGTTTAAACCATTTTTAGACAAATTTGTGGTGGTGTTTATTAATGATATATTGGTACATTCTGAAACCAAAGAGGAACATGTGGAACACTTTAGATTGACGTTGGAGAAGTTGAGAAAAGAGAAGTTGTATGCTAAGTTCTCAAAATGTGAATTTTGGTTGGAACGTGTACAGTTTCTTGAGCACGTTATTGATAAAGACAGAATTTCGGTGGATCCATCAAAAGTGGAAACTGTAATAAATTGGGATCAGCCGAAGACACCGTCAGAAGTAAGGAGTTTCTTAGGATTGGCAGGTTACTACAAGAGTTTTATTCAAGACTTTTCCAAAATCGCGACTCCGTTGACGAATTTAACTAGGAAAGCGGTTAAATTTTTTTGGACACAGAAGTGTGAGGAAAGTTTTCGAGAATTAAAGAAGAGGTTGAGTTCAGCACCTGTGTTATCGTTGCCTGATGATACGGAAATTTTGTGATGTATAGTACGACGCATCGCATAAAGGACTAGGTTGTGCTTATGCAAAGCGGTGAGAGTTATTAAGTATGCATCATATCAGTGAAAGATTACGAGAAAGGTATCCCAGGCTCACGACTTAGAGTTAGTGGCCAGTGGTATTTGCCCTGAAAACTTGGAAAAACAATCTTTATGGAGAGAGGTGTAAGATATATACTAGCCATAAAAGTCTGAAGTATATCTTTACACAAAAAGACTTGAACATGCGACAAAGAAGATTGTTGGAGCTGATTAAAGATTATGACTGCGAGATTTTCTATCATCCCGGAAAGGCGAATGTTGTTGTTGATTCCTTAAGTAGGAAGGGATGGGAGAAGTTAATGATGTTAACTGCTCAGGAGAAGCTACTTTCGAAAATGGCTAAGATGGAGTTAGAAATTAAATATTCGACAGAAGCCAACGAAAAGTTGTTCTAGTTGGGAAACAGTTCAATGTTGGTAGATAAGGTAAAAAGTACACAACTTCAGGATGAAGACTGCAAAAAGATAAAATGGAAAATATTTGAAGATGAAGAAAACAAATCCAAAATCGACTTGGAAGGGTTACTTGATTCAAGGAGAATTTGAGTTCACTTGATACTGAGGTTAAAGAGGAAATTCTGAGTGAAGCTCATAACTCAAGATATTCGATTCACCCTGGGAGTACAAAGATGTACTAGGATCTTAGACATCATTTTTGGTGGCCGAATATGAAGAGGGATGCGGCTGAATGCGTGGCAAAATGTTTAATGTGTTAGAAAGTTAAAATTTGAACATCAAAGGCCAATGGATTTTTACAAATCATTGGAGATACCGAATGGAAATGGGAGCATATCACAATGGATTTTGTGGTAGGTCTTCCAACAACCCAACAAGGTTGCGATGCTTATTTGGGTGATTGTCGATCGATTGACAAAGTCGGCACACTTTTGCCAATCAAAATTAGATTTACCTAGATCGATTAACAAAAGCATGACGTGAAGGAAATTGTAACAAGACCACGGTGTACCGGTGTCCATTGTATCGAACGAGAGATCCACGTTTCACATCTAATTTCGAAACGACTACAAGAGTGTTTAAGAACACGGTGAGAATGAGCACTGACGTGCCATCCTCAAACCGACGGACAAAGTGAGAGAACCACCCGAACACTTTAGAAGATATGCTCGGAGCATGTATCACGGATTTCAAGGAAATTGGGACGAGCATCTACCACGGGTAGAATTTGCTTATAATAATAGTTATCACGCTGAGTATTGGCATCGCCTTACACGGTTGCGTTATCGGCAGGAAGTCGTAACTCATTATTGTGGCGCCCCAAAAATAGGTATTCATCACCCATCTTGAGTTGCGGATACATGGTACATAAATTCAAATACAACTTAATTATACAACAATGTAAATACAAAATACTGACGACATAATCTAAGAGTTTTAATAATGTATATTGTCATCTGGGCGATATCTGAAACTCAATGAAGTCCTCATTACATTTATTATCACATTATTTAATGAATAGTGAGGACTACTAATGTTATCATCTGGACCGTCACTCTGGTTTCCAGGCTAAATCCCACCTATATTCCCATTTCAAGAGAAAAAGTGAAAGAAAGGGTGAGCTCAACTAGCCTAGTAAGAAATATTATGACTAAGATAATGCGAATATAAATTATCATTAGTCTTTAACAATGTTGAATGATAAAATATAATGAGCGACAAGTTTAACTGCAATCTTAACAAGCGATCCATTAAAAGAGTCAAGTAGAGAATAAAATCTACTATCTTTTATGATTTAAAAGTTTTCATCAATTTTTATCGTGAGACTAAACAATAAATAAACCACATCATCGAATCATCCCCGCACTTTTACGGAGCGGGATATTCATTAAATCATCGATGGTCAAGACTATACCTAGAATAATCCACTGGTCATAATCATACCAAGTCCATCTCTGCACGTAAGCCAAAGATATACAACAATAAAACCAATAATCAACAATCCATCTTTGCACGTAAGCCAAAGATAACTTTTATCACCATATAAGCACGAGGATGATGACAATGATATAAGTATTAATCAAACGAAAACAAGGATACATATTAAAGACTTTAAATTTATCCAAATATTATCCATCACTTAAATAACTCATAATCTAATATTGTTAATATTATAACCATATTTTAATCACTTTTAAACTTATAAACAATTTATTTCAATTATTTACACTTTACCACATAATGCATTTAATCATTCAAAATGCCATACTCATAAGATTTCATCACCAATGATCAAATCCTCATCAAAATGCGCATATACCTTATATAGGATTTCCAAGCCATAAAATCCTATTTTCCCAACTTTGTTACTTCACATAACATATTTAACTCATATGTTAAGTAATTAAACTATTTTCATGAAAAATACCAAATCAGTCCCAAAAATATTTATTTTCTGCGATTTAGCATAATATAGTCCCATAATGAATATATATTTTTCTCAAAATTTTTAAAATTCATTTACTATTTTTCAAAAATCAATTTCTAATTAATTCCATAAGAAATTAGCTACCTCAAGGTTAACTCCAGAAATTCCCAAATCTTGGCAGGATCTTACACAAGTTAATGTGAGCTTCCAGTTTAAATTTCATGGTCATCGAAGTTATAGAACTCCGGTTATAACATTTTTCGTCAGAAAAATCTAAATATTGAAATGGTCATAACTTATTCATTTTAAGTCGAAATGAGCTCATTTTTGGACAGGAGGTACCTTATACCATATACTTTCATGTCCCAAAAGGCCGAAATTTTTCTAACAAATTAAGTGACCGAAACAACCCTTACAAAATTATGGACAGTAGCTTTTTGCTATTTTCCAGCTTTTGAGTCCTTTGCTAAAAACATTCCACACAAAAATCTGCAACACCTTTTCTAGTGATTCCACTTGGATAAGTTAGTAAACTCATAGATCTAACTCTAGAACTTGACCAGACTCAAAAATTTGAAATATAATAGGAGATATGGTCAATTGAATTTTATGTTCCATTTTTACCAAAATCTGATTTTTCAATTCTTTGTGATTTCTAAGAAATTTTCATGTTTTCACATAATAACCAACATAACTTATCATAACACTTACTAATACTACATATACCTATGGTTTTCATCAATCCATTGCTTTTATTATGTCTTTCTTCATAATCCACGTAAGCAGATCATTTCTACAATTTAATAAGGAATGAATACAAAGGATCAATCACCATGCATGTGGTAATCCACAGAGACAAGTTATTCCAATAGAATAATAAAGAATGGAATAATAGAAGGATTCACCATGCATGCGATAGAGACCGCACAGACAGGTTATTCCTAACAGAATAATAAAGAACGGAACCAGGTCAAGCGTAATCCGAACCGACATGATATTCCAACAGAATAATAAAGAATAGAACCAGGTCAGACAAAATTCGTACCGACAGGATATTCCAATAGAATAATAAATAATGGAACCAGTCCCACAGAACGCCTTGCATAAGATATTCTCGATGTAATAATAAATAATGGAACCGTGTCCGCAAAAATGCACGTGACAAGAAGATATTCCAAAACGAATAATAAAGAATGAAATAATAGAAGAATTTCACCATGTATGTAGTACTTTGCATATACAGGTTATTCCAACATAATAATAAAGAATGGAATAACAGAAGAATTTCACCATGTATGTTGTACTTCGCATAAACAGGTTATTCCAACATAATAATAAGGAATGGAATAACAATAGCTCTCTTCATGAATACAAAAGAATAATACCCCTTACCTTAGAATAAAGCTGGATACTGGAGTAGAGAGGTAATAGGCTTCTCTTCTTCTTTCTCTATATAATTTCTCTCTATAATAAATGCTCTATAGCTTTAGTGAATTGGTGAGAAATGAAGGAAGAATGAGCTTCTATTTATAGAAAAACATAGTTTTGATAATTGCACATTTTGGAGCTCGAAAAATTATAGTACAATACCTCCAACTTTTCTTTCATTTATAATTCAGTCATCCAAGTATTATCAAACTTGCACCACCTCCCCTAATAGTAAATCATGTGAATCAATAGTAAATCATATGACTCAATAGTTCTAAACATGTGGAAAAATTAATTACAGTATAGTACCTCCATCTATACCTCCATTTTTAACAAAGTCATGCAAGTATCATCAATCTTGCACCAACTCCCCTAATAGTATAAGAATGTGATTCAATAGTACACGCATGTGAACAAATAGTTATATGAGCATGTGAATTAGTAGCAATTAATTGCTCATTTACTCAATTAATTACCCGGTTTATCAATATAACCCCCAGACATCAATTATCATCTGAATAGATGTCGATTTCAACTAACACCAATAATCCCAACACAATGGAACTATCAAATTCATCTTTAATCAACACGAACTTATTCATCATTAATATCAAAACTCACAATATTTAACAACCAGGTCATTCCTAGGAAAGAGGGGGCTTTCCAATAAGGATTTCTCCCTATTGGCGCGCAATTAGGTGACCAAACCTCTCCTCGATAGAACTTCTAGATATTGTAAATATTGCAATTTAATAATATGAATAACTTTGTCGTCTCAATTATTGATGTAATAATATATCATATAATGCAGATGATACTGTGACAATAATCGAATAAATAATATGAGAGATATGTTGCAACAATTACTATAGAAATAATTGAGTATAAGCGGTGACTTATCACGTAAGCATCAATAACCAATACCGTATTGCTACTATGCAACCACATATTCTTCAGTACTTTTACTACCAAGTAGTTCAACAGTTTTAACGGTAAAACTTCTGTCGTTATTTTCATAAAAATAATTCTATTGTTTTATTACTACGACAATACTTCTGTTGTGGGTTCACCAATGATTGTGCCGTCGTACGGATATTCCCGACAAAAAGAATATTCGCCGACCAAACGAATATTTTATAACAAATTGCATACTTTTCAAAATTTATAAATACTACCCACAACTATAACACTATATCAAATCCATACCATAATATTAAAAAAAAATCGTGAAAATTAAATCTTTATTCGTAAAATCTGGGGTTTTACAGTTATGTTGGAACGAGGTAGGTGAACGTCAGCTATTGGGTCTAGAATTTGTACAACAGAAGATCGAGATCATCAAGATTATTCGAGTAAGATTAACAGCAGCACAAGATAGGCAGAAGAAATATGCCGATCAGCATCGACAAAATCGGGAATTCAATATCGGTAGTTATGTTTTCTTGAAAGTGTCTCCCTGGAAAGGAAAAATTCGGTTTGGCAGGATGGGAAAATTAAGCCCTAGATTTATAGGACCTTCTGAAGTGCTTCGATAAGTTGGTGAAGTGGCATACGAGGTAGCTTTACCTCTAGAGTTGGAGCATATTCATAATATTTTTCATATCTCAGTGTTGAGGCCGTATAAGCCTGACTATAAGCATGTAATAGAAAATGAGCCCTTACAGTTTGAGAAAGATTTGTCATATGAAGAAGTCCCTGTTCAAATTGTTGATAGAAAAGAGCAAGTACTAAGGAATAAAGTGATACCTTCTATTAAGGTTGTCTGGAGGAACCGCAATGTTGAGGAAGCTACGTGGGAACTTGAAAGCGTTATGATGAAGAATTATCCTCAGTTGTTTGCTTGATTTTTTATAGCGATTCTGGGGATAGAATCTTGTTAAGGAGAGAAGAATGTAACGAATAAATTTTTTGAGTTGTGATTCTGGGGACAGAATCCTTTTAAGAAGGGAAGGATGTAACGATCGAGAAATTTGTAATTTAATTTAAATATTTATCGAAATAAATAAATATTTTAAATAATCTATTTATATATTTTAAATAATCTATTTATTTAGGAAAATAAATAGTTGATGAGTCATGGTGAATTAATTTAGTAACTAAAATGATTAATGTTAATTAAGTTGAGTAATGATAATTTTGTCCAAGGATTTAATTTAAGGGAATATTAAATTAAATCAACTGCTTAATATATAAGAAAATAATTAAATTAAATGAATTGTTTAATTTAATGGAAATAAATAAATAAAGTGATGTTTCTAATTAAATTAGATATACAATTATTTATTAATTATAAGTATAATGATAATAAGATTTTTATTATTAATATTATAAGTTAATTTAAATCAACTAAACTAAGGTTATTTAAATTAACTAAATTAAGGTGTGACACAAAGTAAATATATAATATTAATAATATAAAAAAATATAGTTGGGGGTTTTGGGGTATGGCCAAACAAGGCCTTATGGCCTTTGGTCTAACTTAACAGATGAAGGCGCATTGTTTTTTTAACAGATAGACAACGTGGGTGAGTTAAGTCATATCAGTTTATTTTCTTTTGCGTCTTATTTTTTTTTCTCCTAATGCTGTAAGACAGAGTTGAGAGAAAAGAGGGAGAGCGTAGGAATTGAGAGAGAAGAAGGTTTACAGAGGACTTGAGAGATTAAGTGAAAACCTACGAAATTCCAGTATTTTGCAAGGGGTTATTAAGCATATTGAAGGTATTTTATCTAACCCTTGTATTATATATATACATATATGAATTTACGGCAAGTTTGTTATGTTCTGTGAATTGTAATTCTTTCAAAATTGTTGTTGTGTATCTAAATTATGGTGGATATATGTGATATAATGCTAGAGTTTATGTTTACACAAGAAAATTGTATGCTAATTCCGTTCTAACAGTAGAAAGAATGTCAGTATGTGTATTTTTGCATATGGCTTGGGTAATTATCAATTTTAGGGGCCAATTTGGATGTTAAACTGTAAATTGACGCTTGTATATGTTAGTTTATTAAGAAACAAGCATAACGTAATTTGAATGAGGTGAATTGGCCAAGTATTGAATTTACAGTGATGATTTTTGGGATGAATATCAAAATTTGAGTTTTATATGAAAATCATGGAATTTGAGAAATTAACCCAGCTTAAATTGTTGGTAAATTATATTAATTGGTGGAATATGTTTACAAACATGTTTGTGATAGTTCTATACCATTTTTATATGTTATTATCATTGTTTGATGGGTGAAATTTGCATTTGTTGGGATAAAGTTAAATTGCTTTGTTCATCCGTAGTCTCTCATCTGTCTGTGCACCAAATAAGCAATTGCTGCCAGATCCAGAGCTTAAGTATAAGCGCAATTGCGCATTGCCCATACCCCATCCTGAGACAGTGAAGATTGTTTTTTTGTAGGTTATGAGTAATGGACTTATGTTGGTTAAGCATGCAAGTTAAGGATATTAAAACATAAAGTGGACTATTATAACAGATTGTAAGATGTTGTAATTCAAAGTGTGAAGATTTTAAGTAATTATTTAAATAAGTTATAAAATGAAACTAAAAGTGATGTTTTCAAAAGTTGTAGATAAACGATAAGGTTTATGTTGATTAATGTGTGATTTCAGAGGCGTTAAGTATGTTAATCTACATGGTTAGGTGCTAAGTTAGGGTTATGACCTAAATTATGGGTTAAAACCCATAAAGCTAATATTCATACAATTAATTGTTGTTGCGATTTCAATGATATGTGTAGGATAATTGGAGATTATTTTACATTTGTGTAGCTTACAATCAAGGCAAGTTTCTAAACCTTACCTCTTTACATTGAACAAGTTTGTATCCTAAACTTTTATTCAGTAAGCTTTCTAACTTCATTCCTCTATTAGTGGATGCAAGTTCATAAACTTTAATTGAGCGAGATTATTAATTTTTTTCTTATGTACGATTGAATAAGCTATTGTAACCTATTTCGTTACATCGAATGAGTTTCACATTTCTGTTTCTTATTATTGTTATTCAGAATTTGTATTGCTTTAATTCATTGCTTCAAACGAAATTGTTCTAATTCATTTGAATGTAGCACTTTGCATGAATTCCATGTTTACCCAAATGTATATTGTCGTTATTAACCTTCAATTTAAGCAGCCTTGTTCAGTTATAAATTCTTGTACCAAACCTTTATTGATGTAAACTGAATAGTGTTCTAAAATTCTAGAAACACTGATAAGCCAGTTGCAAACTAAACTTTCTTTAGTGCAGAAATTCTAAATTCAAACTGAGACGAACAACCCTAATCTAGGGGATTTTGTACGTGTAACGTTTAGATGTTTGTGCACAATACATGGTACAAAGGGCTGATCCCCCTAAGTACGTTAAGAAGGGTTCCTATAATCTAAATGACTATTAAGGTTGGGTAATAATACCTAAGTACCGGGGACATAGTTTGTGGTCTTAAGACCCTCAGATAATTAAAGTTCGAACTTGTTTTCTATTTTGATTCGTAGAACAAGTTCTTTATTATTCATCTTTTGTTGTTCACTCTCATGTTACTATCATTACTACTTTATATATCAGTGAGCAAATGTTTGCTCACTCTTGCAATTAACACTACAGCTAAGGTTTAAAGAGTTGATGAGCCATCTACTACCAAAGGGAAGGGCAAGATGTCTAAAAGTTGAAGAATTAATGAAGTTAATTTAAATGTTTTATGTTATAAGACTTGTTTTATCTTTATTCCGCAAACTTATGTAATAATTTTAAGGTTAGATTACCTGGGATTGTTTTGAGATGATGTAACCCTTTAATGGGAAAGATTATTGTTTAAGTTATTTAAATTATGTCTTTATCCTTTGATTATGGGTAGTTAGATGTAATAATTTTTGATAAGTGAGCACCAAATCCTGTGGGAATGAAGTACCTAGATTTGGGTGTGTCGTAGAAATGATTCAAGTTGTTCCGAAAAGCTAAGAAGAAGCTCTACAATGTAAGCCAAGTTCCAAGCCAAAAACATGAAATGAACATGAAAGCCCAAATGATGTCCGATTTGCTTTTCATTACGATTTCATACCAGTTCTTTGCGATTTCATACCAATTCTTTGCAATTTCAGCTCCCAAGTATACTATCTACAAAATGAACACAAAATACATGAAAAGTAACTAAGAAACATGAGATTAAGCAACTAATTCAAGTAACAGATACCAGATAAGTAGGTATAAAATCTACTTATCAAATACCCCCAAACTTAATCCTTTCCTTGTCCTCAAGCAAAAACACAAAACAACAATGCTATGCAATGCAACTAATCTACATGCTTACGAATCTAGCGAAGAATAGCGTAAACAAGTCTATTCAACCGGCCTTAGAGAAATCAAGTAAACATGATAATACATCATATCAAAACCAATCAACAATTTCCTAGTCAATCATCAAATCTTAAACTGTTATCACCAATATAGTGCGTGTGTGCTCCACAACAATGTTAACTGATATAAAATCAAATTTAACACATACCAAGTCTCTTTGAAGGCATCATACAGTGTAAACTCAGGAAATCTAAAAATAAGCTAGATCTAACTAAAATCAAACAATTACCAATATCGAGGGTCAACATAGGATACTTATGCTTTATTTTCATCTACGGGGGCTTTTTGCTCTTATTTCCCATTTTATTCATTTTTTTTATATACACATAGCTATGCAATGTCTTATTCCCTTAGGCTTTTCAATGCTACCTTAATGAGCTTTCGATCAATGACTCCCAGACCATTAAGACCTTAGGGCGCTAGGTGTAAAGACAATCCCCTCGGGCTTACTTAC
Organism: Panax quinquefolius; assembly: GCA_020205615.1. Taxonomy (NCBI): domain Eukaryota; kingdom Viridiplantae; phylum Streptophyta; class Magnoliopsida; order Apiales; family Araliaceae; genus Panax; species Panax quinquefolius. The sequence continues at coordinate 83,156,475 of CM035155.1, forward strand.
TCAAGTAACAAAGGCCACAAAACTAGACAAGCACGCCACGGTGTTTATTCATATTTATTTTTCTTTTTTTACAATATAGCTTATATACCCCAATTATTCTCCCAAACTTAGGTTATTGTCTAACTTTAGCCATCACTACTTATTCTTGTCATTCTTTCATTCAAACTAGCATTATCCTTTAGAGTCCCATTATGTATCAATTTAAACTCAATCAATCAACAAGGTTGTTTCTAACGTGCTAACCTTGATTATACCATTTTCAAACAGGAAAAGATTCAATTCATAACAAGAAATCACATCAAAGTTCTAATAATTAGTACTATACTTGTCTACTCAATTCCAATCTCATCATTGGCCAAAATAAACCGAACTATCTAATGTACCGGAATCATGCAAGATGAACATAAGAACTAACTATTATTTTTGAATTTATTGATTTGATTTTTTTAATAATGAACCTAAACTAAATTAACAACATATGCAAAATAACATAACATAAACATGAAACTAAACATGAAATAAAGAACTAAACTAAACTACCCCAAACTTAGTAATTTCAATGTCCTCATTGTAAGAATATAGCGGTAAGTAGAAGAGAACTTCCCTGTAATCAGCTAAGCGTGAAGTGATGGTGGCGATGGCGGAGACGGTCATTTTCCTATCCATTGAACCTCTAATACCTGCAATGAAGAAAGAAAACATGGATTAGAATAGCACTTTGGAATATAACGTGATTTCTATCTACTAAATAAACTAGGAAAGTATATAAATAAATAAAAATTCCTGGGTTGCCTCCCGATTAGTAATATTGATTTACAATCTTTCAAATGAGTTTATGCGGTCAAAGCTATCCAATTCCTCTTCGAAAGTTGAGGAACCCTCCATCCATCGAAAATAATGTAGCTTTTGGTAGGTTCCCATTTGTGATGGCTATCGAGTTAAAGTCACCTAGCATGCTTTGTTTAAATATGTGCCCAATTGAGAATGTTGAATAACTAGGTGTTTTTCCGTCCATTGAGCTTATTATTCGATTGGGGCTTTGAGGCTTGGCAAGAACAACGGGCTCTTCTTCTATCTTTTCCTCCTCATCCCACCATAGCTTAACATTTGTACTAGCTCTCATGTCATAAAGAGCCATATCGACGACATGACTACCAAGCGGGCACGGTTTTGCAAATCTAACTGGACCCTTGATCTTTGGTGGAGAAGGAACTTGGGGCACTATAAACATCGGCTCATCCTCATTCGTACTCATAGTTAGTTTTTCACTGACCTTATTTTCATTATCCCCACTTATCTCCTCTTTTTCAACATGTCTTGGCTCATCCAGTTGTAGATATGGCTCGGGCACTTCATCAATCTCGGAATCCTCGTCATAACACCAATTGTTTTGTAGATAGATGTTCAGGGCTTTGAGCATTTGATCCATCTATTTCAGCAGATTTTGAATTGATATCTCTTGATTCTGAATTGACCGCTCTTGATTAATCCTCCTCTCCATATTTGATGCTACGAACTTGGACAACAATCCTCCAACCTTGAATTACCTGTATCAGTCTCGGAAGCCATGTATTGAGGACCATTGGTTGAGGAAGTGAAGAGTTGTTCCATCCGATTATTAAAATTTTTGGTTGACAGCTCTTGGCTAATCCTCATCTCCTCTAGGTTTGCTATGCCCTTCAATATTACATCCCTCAGATTTGGCGTTTCTTCTTGTGGCAATGGAGGTGGACATGAAAATTCTGGTGTGTATGTTAGATTTGGAGCGTAGTATTGGTCTTCATAAGTATAGCTCCATGACGAATACGGGTGATACCCCCAAACTTTATGATAATTAGCATATGTGTAATCATTGAGGTATTCACCACCGTGTTGTCCCGGCCCAAAACTGATGGTGCATTGATTACTCGGGTGATTGCCAGCACAATAATTGCAAGTTACTGCTATCCTTCGATTACGTTGGGCTGCAATAATGTAAAACCTCCTCAAAAGTGTCTCAAGTTGTGATGATAATGCAGAAAATACACTGAGTCCATCAATCCTCGCTCCCCTTGGTTGAGTCACACTCAAATATGGCCTTTGATAATTGAATCTAGCCATGGTACCTGAAATGAGAGAAAAATAAGAAGATAATAAAATAAAAGAAAAAAAAAGAAAGAAAAAAAAAAGTTTAAATTAAGACTAATTTGATTGAAATTAATATTGGAAAAAATATATTAAATTAATTCCCCGGCAACGGCGCCAAAAACTTGTTGGGTAAAATCTAATTACGCACAACACGTAAGTATACGTGGTCAACAAGTAATAAAGTGAAAGTAAAGTATCGTTTCCACGAGGAATTGTTTAATAAAAATCACCAAGTACTAACCTGTAACCAACTCAAACTTATTTAAACGAATGAATTTCAAACTATATAAATTAAACTACTATTAAATTCCACTAGTTAAATTAAGATTACGGAGATTTAAGATCACAACTTCACTTATTGTTTCATTTAAGTTAACACACTTCTCATCAATTATTCTCTATCCCGAATTGTTAATCAAGAATACTAAAGCAGATAAAACCATCTCCCGATGCATAATACCCATACTCACTTAAATCCACATATGATAGAATTAAGCAAAACACCCTAATTAACTAATCCACTATATCTCTATGTGAATTACAATTAAAAAGGATTTAAAGCACAAGTTCTCTATAAGATTACATATGGCGTAAAGGCATATATCTATCCTAAACAAGATCATGAATTTCATCTATGCAGAAATCACAAACACATGCTATCATGATCAAATCTAAATCTATACTTCATCTCTCGAGTTCATATAGATTATCACGGTAATTGTTAGATAGGCAATTAAGCAATTAAGTCCAAATCATAATAGACAATCCTCACAATAGAACATAATAATTGATAATGAAGAATATTAAAATAAACTACACAATAAGATCCATTGTAATCTCAAACAAAGAATTAGTTCATGGAATTAAAACTAAGAATCCACACTTGAATACACATTAAAAGACAAAGATAGAATAAGATGGGAAGATATAATCTATTGTCTGTAGATTTGAAGCTCCCTCCTTGCTCCTACATTGAATCTTTAATGGTCTCCAAGTTGCTTCAATCTCCAAATCTAATTAGAACTAGTGTTTTGATCTAATCTACTCTAATCTAATCTAATGGAATCATCTTTCTCCTCTAATCCTTGTGATTCTCCTCCTTTTATAAGTCTCTTTATATACCTTTAAGTCCTCTTGGAAGTCCTTGAGTCAATAGGATCAAAACAATCCTTCCCGAACTCAAATTTGGACAAAAATTGAGTTTTCTGCGCATACCCCAGCCCCGACGGGGTCTAGCCTTGTAAAGGGCCCGTCCTGGCGGGGGTCCTTACTGTTTTGCAGCTGCAATGCTCGCCGAAGATATCGACGAGCTCTACAATGTTCTTTCTTTGAGAATTGAGAAATAACGAACGGATGAAGGTCAAAATTTGGTTGGAAGTGACTGCTATGCAAATGACCACCCAAAACAGTGAAGTTCAACGCCCGTTGGTACAAATGTCATAACTCTTGCATCCGAACTCTGATCGAAATGATTCAAGTTGTTCCAAAAAGCTAAGAAGAAGCTCTACAATGTAAGCCAAGTTCCAAGCCAAAAACATGAAATGAACATGAAAGTCCAAACGATGTCCGATTTGTTTTTCTTTATAATTTCATACCAGTTCTTTGCGATTTCATACCAATTCTTTGCGATTTTAGCTCCCAAGCATACAATCTACAAAATGAACACAAAATGCATGAAAAGTAACTGAGAAACATGAGATTAAGCAACTAATTCAAGTAACAGATACCGGATAAGTAGGTATAAAATCTACTTATCAATTACTATGGATCTTATTGTGTAGTTTATTTTGACATGCTTCTTTGTTAGTCTTCTTAGCTATATTTGGATTGTCTATTATGATTTCGACTTAATTGCTTAATTGCCTAGATAACAATTACCGTGATAATCTATATGAACTCAAGAGATGAAGTATAGATTTAGATCTGATCATGATAGCATATGTTTGTGATTTCTGCATAGATGGAATTCATGATTCATGTTTAGGATAGAGATATGCCTTTACACCATATGTAGTATAATAAGAACTTGTACTTCAACCCTTTTTAATTGTAATTCACATAGAGATATAGTGGGTTAGTTAATTAGGGTATTCAACTTGATTCTATCATCTGTGGATTTGTTTTGATATGAATATGGTGTATTGAGAGATGGCCATATTTTACTTTCATGTTCTTGATTAACAATCCATTATAGATAACTTGGCTTAACAGGAAGTGTGTTGACTTAAATGAAACTGTGACACCCCCAAATTCGGGTCTCTTCCAACCCGACAGATGGTGCTACACGGTACTACCATTCACACATACATTCAATTGAAAAGTCTCAAAAGAACGAATATGTCTTCTATATATTAGAAATAATATTACATTCCCCCAGGTTCTTTATAACCCATACATTTGTTCTTGTCATAATATCAAATATATTACAATTGTTTACCTCTACTATTACATCAGAACTCTAAGGGTTCATCTTCGCCTTACCATTATCCTTGCAGGAGCCTTCGGTCCATTCGATCTTAGCTGTGTTCATATGGTTCAAGCAAGAGTGAGCATGACTAGCTCAGCAAGTACTACAATTCTAATAAATAATATGCTTGAAACATAGAACTCATATATCTTCGGTAACTGAACAATAGTTACGAAGTACTATCGATATTTCAAAATAGCACTTCTTTTCATTCAAAACATTTTACAACAACAATATTCAGTAAAACATCAATTCCGGTCCAAGACCTTGAGCATTTCATAAGTTCTTTGAAAAGGACATCCCAGCACTAAGTCCGTAAGTCCGACATTACTTACGAACACTTCTGGGTGATCAGCCCATAGTACTCTATGTTGATCAACACTACATTCATTAAACGTGTATACGTTTAAGTTGTGGCAACCTCACATGCCTGTCGTTAAACGACGAAAACATTTTAGCATACTCAGTCTTCGATTGAAAACTATACCAATATAACTTGGTAAACATTGTACATGCTTTGATAGAAACATAATTTAAGTCTAGCCGAAAGAATTGGCTTTGACTTCCTCATACAAAACTTCATGCGAAAGGATACATGAATTACAAAGCTTGTCCAAACTGAACTAGAACAAGGGTTAGAATACTTGCTTTCAGCGTTTGCTTACTGATTATCACACGTACTCTTTAAGTCTCTAAGTCTCTACAATACATGATCATATAACATACCACATTAGGTCTTATATAATCAAGTAGGTATATTATTATATCTTACCCTTCATCTCAATCTAAATCGACTTAGATCTCATTATTATGGTTTCGGCTTTTCATTACGCCATTCACATTACGTTCACGTTCAATTGATTATTAACCTTTAATCATCATACATTAAGTGTCTAACAATGCCTTAATAATGTTATATTAACACATTAGTTCATTACTAATGAGTTATCTTTCCTTCCATACTTGTAAACATTCTTGTCTGTCAAAACTCTAGGATTGGCTCCGCGGCGCCACACTTAACTCTTCATCTCACGTCATGCCATGAAGTTTGCGATAGGCAAGCTTCCGGACTTGGCCGCAGCCAGCCACACTCATTAACCTTGGGTTTGCGCCAGAAGTGCCAACTCATGCCTTAGAAAATTTGTAGCTTTTGTAAATTTAGTGAAACTCCCGGACGCATAACTTCTTCGTTATAAGTCCGAATTGGCTCGTTCAAAAGCCCACGGCTCACAAATTACGTATTGTATGCGTTCATGCAAGACTTTTATCTATTTGACTTTGTTTGCTAAAATTTCACCTATTAATTCATTTTTAACGAAAACAATAAACGTCCGTGAACGTTCAACGCTCGTTTATTCGTTCTAAGTCAGAATTCGGTCATTTTTGAGTCCGCAACTCTATAATGTCAAATATGAATTGTCTCCATCGAAAACCAACGTTTCCAACTTCAAACACAAAATACGACTTCCATTCCGAGAATTTCACGAATTCGACAATAATCGTCCAATCGTGTGAATTCCGTCAAAACTTCATTCCTAATGATTCTAAATGGATTTTAACCAACATATGATCATCACAAGTTACTTATTACACCAACTTTTAGACAAAGTAGGTTTTGACTTATTCTCATAAGTCAATGACTTATTTAGCTCATGAACTACAAATTCTCATGCTTATGACTTACTATGAACATAAGTCCATCAATCAATGTTCTAATACTATATTCAATATACTAACATCATATGACAAACATATGATAAGTTCTTCATGATTTTATCAACTTATTAGAGTTCAAGTTGCTTATTCAACTTATTCGGCATAAGTTCATTCATTAATAACTTATTACATGTTCTTAACAAACAATCCCCCTTCTCTATCAATCCTATCATAAAAGAGATGAAGATAATAGATATGAGTCTTACCCTTGAAGACTATTACTTCACTTCACTTTGGAAAATCTAGCAAAGGTTAAAGTGGCTTATAAGTGATTATGAGGCTTATTCTCTCTACCAAATAAGTTGCTTAATCTTGAGAGGAAATTGTTGGATGAATTAACAACCAACAAAATGAAATAAAGCTTGGTATTTATGGGCAACTCAAAGTTAGGGTAGAATAGACATTAAGCCATCCAACCTCCTTTAATCCACCTCCTTAACTAACCTCCTCAATTTCCACCTCCTTACTATTCCTTTCTTGTCTACCACATCACTTGGTCACCACACAATTTGTTTGCCCATCAAGTCTACCCATTTCATACTTGGATTGCTCCATGGATCACGGCTTAGTCATTGGGCTTGCTAATTAATCTAGCTTATTTCTTATTGGGCTTATGCTACAATAGATTGGACTTATGATTTATCAAACACTTGGGCTTGAGTATTACATTCTATTGGACTTCTATCATTAAGCTAATAATCTCACAAGTCCATTACATTTAATTAACAACTTAACATACATACACCACGTATAATTCTCGTATGCTAGCTCGTATATTTATTCGTAATATACGTTATTTCATTCTCCATTCTTAATAGTATAATATGTCGTATTATACTTACGTTCATTACCTCGTATAATGCATACGAATCATATGATTACAACTTTCTTTTCTTTACGCTTAATAAACCTAACGTTCCCAAATTAAGTCCGCATGCAAAATATTACGTTTTCCATACTTAGATTATTATTACATAATCCATCTCATATTGATATTATAACATTACGCATTTCTCGAAAATTCAAAAATAATTCCCGAGCAGAAATCGATGAATAGTGTTTTTTGGAAAAAAAATTCGGAAAGCTTTTATTATCGTCTTAGAAATTCAAACACTTTAAATCTCCCACGTAGTTAAAATACTACGACGTTTCGGGGTTTCTAGGTTATAGAACGACATTCATCTTACGAATACATAATAATAATAAATAATAATATTTTATTCATTATTAAAAGTATTTACAAAAGGTTCGATTTTCCGGGGCGTTACAGAAATAATAAGTGAATTTGTTATCTCGAGTCTTCATTATCTTGTTTAATTCTATGGATAGTTAGTAATAATTTAATTAATTATTTTAAATTAAAATATTAAATCATTTGCTTAAATAAGATTATATTGGTTATAGGTTAGTACATAGTAATTCTGGTTAACTAATTCTCTGTGGGAACGATACTCTTGTGACGCCTCCAAAATAGGTATACATCGCCTATTCTGAGCCGCCAAATACATGGTACAGAATACAAATACAATCTTAAATATACAACATGAGCTGTAAGTTTTAATACAAATATTGTCTTCTAGACAGTATTCAAACTCAAAATAAATCCTCAATACATTTATTAACACACTATTTCATAGAATAGTGAGGACTACTAATGCTATCCTCTGGACCGCCACTCCGTTCCCACGACTAGTCCCTCGCTACGCTCTCATTTCCAAAGAGAACAATGAAAGCAAAAGGGTGAGCTCAACTAGCCCAATAAGAAATATTATGACTAAGATAATGCAGAATAAATTATCGTTAGCCTTCAACAGTGTTAAACTAATACAATATAACAAACATAAAGTTTAACTGCAGCGGAACAAGCAATCCATTAAAAGAATCAAGTAGAGAATAAAATCTACTATCTTTTATGATTTAAAAGGTTTTTCATCACTTTTATCGCTGGGACTCAGATTAATAAATAATCCACATCATCCCTGCACTACGGCCAAGGATATTCATTAGTATCAGAACAACAAATTATCCATGCACTACGGGCCAAGGATAATCGTGTATTCATTAATGGTCATGATCATGCCAACAACTGTCCATCAATGCACTACGGGCCAATGAGGACTATTACCACAACATTTGTAACATTACGATCATGATTATACCGATTAATCCCTGTTCATAATCATACCAAGTCCATCTATGCACTACAGGCCACAGATAACTTTCAACATAATATAAACATGAGGATGATGGCAATGATATAAGAATTCCATAAAACAAGTTCAAGGATTAATTTATCCAGGAACTAATAACGTCCAAATTGTCAACATGATACTTCTTTGTAGAGTAAAATTCAAGAATTCTCAGAAGAATATTTCCATGAAAAGATACTGGATGAAACGCAAATATCAAGGATATTCCACTAATTTCATGGAGTATAGAAGTCAAAACTTTAACCAACCGAGTATAATAAAGAATGGAATAAAAAAGAAATCACCAAGCATGCGATAGATCGCAAGACAGACGTGTTATTCTAACAGAATAATAAATAATTAACTGTGTCATGCGTAAGCGCGAACGAGGTGATATTCCAATGTAATAATAAATAATGGAACCAATTCATACGTAAAAGCTACGATAGGATGTTCCAACAGAATGATAAATAATGGAACCGTGTCATGCATAAAGCATGCATGATGTTCCAATGTAATGATAAAGAATGAAATAATAGAAGAATTTCACCATGTATGCGATTACTTAGATGTAGACAAAGTTATTCCAACATAATAATAAAGAATGGAATAACATAAGAATTTCACCAAGTATAGGGTAGTCCAGCATACAAAGTTATTCCAACGTAATAATAAAGAATGGAATAATGTAAATTCTCTTAATGAATACAAAAGAAATAATACCCCTTACCTTAGTAGAAACTGGATATAGGAGTAGTGAAGTAGCGTATACTTTTCTTCTTTCTCTCTATAGTTTCTCTCTCTAGAGTTTCAAATAATTCGTAAGAAATAATGAAGGAATGAGCTTCTATTTATAAGAGAATGGATTGAATAAGAACTAATTCATGAACGGTCCGTATTGATTTACTTTTAAATTGACGGTTCATATTAATTTACTATGAAATATTAATAAAATATTCTAATAAAACAAAATCTTTTAAATAAAATATAATATATTCTATTTATAATCTAATAAAACGAATAATTTTATAAAAGTATTCTATTTTATATAAAGAAAATTTACTATGCAAACACTATGCATAATATAATATTATATATTCTATTTATAGTCTAATAAAACGAATAACTTTATAAAAGTATTCATTTTATATAAAAATTTTCTATTTTATTACATTTATAATAATAATAAAACAAAACTTATCACCTTTATTATAATTCACAATATTAATTGACCAAAACTGTCGTTCCCAAGAAAGAAGGAGCTTTCAATAAGGATTTCTCCCTATTGGGCGCATAAATTAGGTGACCAAACCTCTCATTGATGTAACTTCTGTACATCGTTAATATTGCAAATAATAATATTAATAACTTTGTTATCTCAATTATTGATTTAATAATATATAAAATATCGACAATAATTGAATCAAATAACGTGAGATACTATGCAACAATTACTAAAGCAATAATTAAACAAAACCGAGTGACTTCTCACGTAAGCATCAATAACTAATACCATGTGCTACTATGCACCCATGCGTATAATTGTACTTTTAACATCGAGTGTTTCAACAATTAATGGTAAAACTTCTACCGTTATTTTCATAAAAAGATATTTTTATCGTTTTCTCAATCCGACAATAATTCTGTTATGGGGTCCACCAATGATTGTGCCGTCGTACAAATATTCCCTGTTAAAATGAATATTCCCCGACCAATCGAATATTATATAACAACTTACGTACTTTGCAAAATTTATAAATATTACCCACAACTATAACATTATATCAAATTCACTCCATAATATTCAAAAATGATATTTATAGAAAATTCATTTTTATTCCTAAAAGTTGGGGTCTTACAACCTCCCCTTCTTATGAAATTCTGCCCTCGAAATTAGGGTACGTACCTGGTATATCGAAGAGGTAAGGATACCTTGATTTAACTTCAGATTCTATCTCCTAGTTCATTTCCTCAACATCCTGGTTCCTCCACAAAACTTTAACTTGAGGTATAACCTTGGAGCATAGAATATGCTCCTTCTTATCCAAGATTTTAACAGGAACCTCTTCATACGTTAAATCTTCTGCTATTTCATCCGGTTCTAACTCAATAATGTGGTTTGGGTCTTCCACATATTTACGTAACATGGATATGTGAAAAATATTATGAACACAAGACATACTTGGCGGTAAAGCGAGTCTATAGGCCACAGTTCCTACTCGATCGAGGATTAAAAATGGGCCAACGAATCGAGGATTGAGCTTTCCTCTCTTTCCAAATCTCGTAACTCCTTTCTATGGAGCAACACGTAACAACACATGATCTCTAATATCGAATTCCACGTCCTTTCGATGAAGATCAACATAAGTCTTTTGTCGATCTTGTAAGGTTTTTAAACGTTGCCGGATCGTTTGAATCTTTTCCGTAGTCATAAGTACCAACTCTGGTCCTAACAACGTTGCTTCACCCACCTCATCACAGCATACTGGAGAATGACACTTTCTTCCATACAACACCTCAAATGGAGCCATACCAATACTTACTTGATAACTATTGTTGTAGGAAAACTCCACCAATAGTAAGAACTTATCCCAACTTCCCTTGAAGTCAAGGACACAGAGTCTTAATAAATCTTCCAGAGTTTGAATAGTCCTCTCTGATTGTCCGTCTGTCGAGGATGATATGCCGAACTAAATCGTAAATCTGCGCCATAGCTTTTTGCAACTAACCCAAAATCATGAAGTGAATCTTGGGTCTCGATCGGAAACTATGGATACCGGCATACCATGCAGCCTTACAATCTCATTTATGTACATACTGAGCAAGACGTTCAAGTGTATAAGTTTCTCGTATTGGTAAAAAAATGAGCGTACTTGGTCAATCTATCAACAATGACCCAAATTGCATCTATGCCTTGAGAAACCTTGGGAAGACCAAGAATGAAATCCATGGTAATGTGCTCCCACTTCCATTCTAGAATTTTAAGTGGTTGCAATGGACCTTTTGGTACTTGATGCTCACTTGCCGACTCGTTGACAAGTTAGACACCTTGAGATAAACAACGCTATCTCTCTCTTTTTATATTGCTCCACCAAAATGTATGACGAAGATCATGATACATTTTGGTACACTCCTGTGATGGATTGCAAACAAAAGTGTTATGCGCCCATCATGATTTGATACTTTAAATTAGGGTCGTTAGGAACACAAAAGTCCGGGTTGACTCAAGTATTCCTTCTTCATCAATTCTTGCTTCCTAAGATAGCGCCTTCTTGCACTTTCTTCCTCATACGCATCGCCTCGGATCAGTAAGCTTGAGCGGCTTTAACTTTATCAATTAAAGTCGGTTCTACTCATATATTCGCCATCATCACATGGGTCCCCGAGTCTTTAACTCTATCTCCATTCTTTGTAAGTCACACAAAACGGGCCTTTGCGTTGACAATATCGCACTCGTACCCGCATATGATCTTCTACTCAATGGTCAACTACCACATTTGCTTTTCCAGGATGGTATGATCATAATCTTTTAATAGTTCAAGCCAACGTCATTGTCACATGTTGAGTTCCTTTTGGGTGAAGAAATATTTGAGGCTTTTATGATCCATAAAGATCTCCACTTTCTCCCCATACAAGTAATGCCTCCAAATCTTTAGTGCAAAAATGATTGCTGCCAACTCTAGATCATGAGTGGGATAATTCCTCTCATATTCTTTGAGTTGTCGTGAGGCATAATCTATGACTTTCCCATGTTACATGAGAAAACATCCTAACCCTTTGCCCGAAGCATCACTGTAGATGACAAATCCCTCTGAGCCAGATGGTATTGTCAGAACAGGTACTGAAATGAGTCTCCTCTTGAGTTCTTAAAAACTCTTCTCACATTCTTCGCTCCAACCGAACTTTGTATCTTTCCGAGTCAGCTGAGTTAATGGAGTAGCGATTCGAGAAAATCCTTCTACGAATCTCCGATAATAACTAGCTAAGTCGAGAAAACTACGTACTTCGATCACGGATTTAGGTTTCTCCCAGCTTTGAATAGCTTCAATATTTGTTGGGTCAACAGATATTCCATGACTTGATACTACGTGCCCAAGGAATGCTACTTCCTCCAGCCAGAACTCGCATTTCTTCAACTTAGCATAAAGCTTGTTTTCACGAAGCTTTTGGAGTATCAGCCTCAAGTGTTGCTCATGATCTTCACGGCTTTTGGAATAAATAAGGATGTCATTAATAAAGACGACCACAAAGTGATCCAAATATTCCTTGAATACTCGGTTCATCATATCCATGAAGGCAACAAGAGCATTAGTCAATCCAAAAGACATGACTAGGAATTCATAATGCTTGTACCGAGTTCTGAAAGCTATCTTTAGAATGTCATCGGTTCTAATCTTCAATTGGTGATATCCGGAATGAAGATCAATCTTTGAAAAGAATTTGGCTCCTTGCAACTTGTCAAACAGGTCATCAATATGTGGCAATGGGTATCTATTTTTGATAGTGACATGGTTCAACTCCCGATAATAAATACAAAGTCGCATACTCCTATCTTTCTTCTTCACGAATAGAATAGGAGCACCCCAGGGAGAAGTACTAGGACGAATAAAGCCAATGTCTAACAATTCCTGCAGTTGGGTCTTTAACTCCTGAAGTTCAATAGGAGCCATTCGATATGGGGCTCTAGAAATGGGTTTTGTACCGGGTTCAAGGTCGATACAAAATTCAATTTCACGCTCAGGGGGTAGGCCAGGAAGTTCTTCAGGGAATACGTCAGGAAATTTATTAACAATAAAAATATCATTCATAACTGATGTATTTTTGTTTAGATCCGTGACATGAGCTAAGAAAGCTTGACATCCGTTTTTCAATAAACGAATATCTTTATGGCTTGAGATGACAGTGATTGATTTTAATGGTTTGGTTGCTTGAATTCACTTAAAAGGTTGGTTAGGAATATGAAAGCTAACAACCTTAGGAAAATAATTAATTTTTACATGATGAGTACTTAACCAATCAATCCCTAGAATCACATCAAATGCAAGTATTTTCAAAGAAATAAGATTGACAGGTAACGTGTGGGTGCCGATTTGAACTAAACAAGACTTATAAATAGTGAATGTAATGAAGGATTCTCCCAACAGAGTTTCAACAGATAAGTCAAAGTCTAATTTCTCTAGAGTCAAATTTAAACGTTGAGCGCAAGTAGGAGAAATAAAAGAATCGGTAGAACCGGTATCAAATAAGGTATAGACTTCGCTAGAGTTTATGATAAGCTTACCCGTGATGACCTCGTTCGGGTTCCTTACTTTCTGGGAGGTCATAACAAATGCTCTCCCTTACACTACCAGCTTTGACTTTTTTGGGAAGACCTTTGGTGCCTCCATCCTAGCTGAACTTGTCTTCGGTGAACGACAAAATCAGGCTAGGTGACCTTCTCTTCCACAATTATAATATTCTTTGGATGACATCGCGCAGTTTGGACTAATGTGTCCCTCCCCTCCGTATTTAAAGCATATGATAGGTGGTCATTTTCCTTCCTTAACAACGGGTGCTAGTGCTGACGTCTTTCCATCATTGTTGAATCTCCTGTTCTTGAAATGTTCATTCTTATTATTTTGGCCCTGATTACCACCGAAGTGGTTACCATTTCTGCCATGTTGATTCCCTCCACGCTTGTTGTCACCGCTTCGATGACTGCTCTCACTGGTATTATCATTTTGTCGGCTGCTCTCTTTTGGTTGGGTTGACTCATTATCGTGCTCCAATAACTGAGCCCTATTAACAACATCTGAATACAAACACAGTTTATGAGAGATAAGATATTGACGTATCTCGGGTTTCAAACCTCTTAGAAACATTCGCGTCATTCTCTCCTCATTATCAACCAAATGGGACGCAAACCGGGACAACTCGACAAATTTGGCTTTGTACTGCGATACGGTCATGTTGTTTTGCTCCAGCTTGATGAATTCTACCTCTTTCATGTGACGAATACTTTTGGGAAAGTACTTGTCGTTGAACAATTCTTGAAACTTCTCCCAAGTCATCTTCAATGCGGCAGGTTGAGTACGCTTTATAGATTCCCACCAGTAATCTGCCTCTACACGCAACATGAAGGTGGCAAAGGGAACCTTTTGCTCCTTGGAGCATCCCAAGACATCAAATATCTTGCAGATCTGCTTTATTAATGTCTCTGCCTTAAGTGGTTTTGGCTCTCCAAAAAACTCCAGTGGTCCCAATTCCTTAAATCGCTTAGCGGTGACCGCCCTTGCCGTTGTTTCCACCGTATTTTTTGGATGAGCCGCTCTTACTGATGTTGCATGAATTTCATAAAGCCTCTGAACATTCGATCGTTCATCATTTGGTCAGTGTTGTTGTTTGCATGAGGATTGTCGCCTTCTTGCTGCACATTATCCTGATTATTGATCCGTGGAGACTCAATGGTCTCCTGTGCTCCATTGATATTCTCAACATTCTTGGATGTCATTTTCAAATACTTCCACAAAACAAGGGTTAATTAACATATCACATATTATCCCCATACTCTGACCGACCAATTAAATATCACAACCACAAATTTTCCATGCACTACGGGCCAAGGATATTCGTGTATTCATCAATAGTCATGATCATGCCAACAAATGTGCATCAATGCACTATGGGCCAATGAGGCCTTTTACCACATCATTTGTAACATTACGGTCATGATTTTACCGATTAATTCCTGGTCATAATCATACCAAGTCCATCTATACACTACAGGCCACACATGACTTTCAACATAATATAAACATGAGGATGATTACAATGATATAAGAATTCAATAAAATAAGTTCAAGAATTAATTTATCCAGGAACTAATAACGTCCAAATTGCCAACATGATACTTCTTTGTAGAGTAAAATTTAAGAATGCTCAGAAAAATATTTTCATGAAAAGATACTGGATGAAGCGCAAATATCAAGGATATTCAACTAATTTCATGGAGTATATAAGTCAAAACTTTAACCAACTGAGTATATTAAAGAATGGAATAACAAAAAAATCACCGTATGTGATAGATCGCATGTAGACAAAGTTATAACAATGTAATAATAAATAATCGGAACCAGTCACGCGTAAATGCACGCATGTGATATTCCAATGTAATAATAAATAATGGAACTAGGTCATGCAGTAAACGCATGCATGTGATATTCCAAAAGAATAATAAATAATGGAACCAGTCATGTA
This sequence comes from Panax quinquefolius, assembly GCA_020205615.1. Taxonomy (NCBI): domain Eukaryota; kingdom Viridiplantae; phylum Streptophyta; class Magnoliopsida; order Apiales; family Araliaceae; genus Panax; species Panax quinquefolius. The sequence goes on from CM035155.1 coordinate 83,172,210, forward strand.
TGTAAAAGCACGTATATGATGTTCCAACGTAATGATAAATAATAGAACTAGGTCATGCGTAAAAGCATGCATGTGATGTTCCAACAAAAGGATAAAGAATGGAATAATAAAAGAATTTCACCATGTATGCGATTAATTGCATGTACAAAGTTATTCCAACATAATAATAAAGAATGGAATAATGTAAGAATTTCACCAAGTATAGGGTAGTCCGCATATACAAAGTTATTCCAATGTAATAATAAAGAATGGAATAATGTAAGTTCTCTTCATGAATACAAAAGAAATAATACCCCTTACCTTAGAAGAAACCGGATATAGGAGTAGTGAAGTAGCGAATACTTTTCTTCTTTCTCTCTATAGTTTCTCTCTTTAGAGTTTCAAAGTGAATTAAGTAAGAAATAATGAAGTAATGAGCTTCTATTTATAGGAGAATGGACTAAATAGTAACTAATTCATGAACGGTCCTGATTAATTTACTTTTAAACTGGACTCATTCCATATTAATTTACTATGCAAAAGATTAATAAAATATTCTAATAAAACAAAATCTTTTAAATAAAATATAATATATTCTATTTATAATCTAATAAAATGAATAACTTTATAAAAGTATTCTATTTTATATAAAAAGATTTTACTATGCAAACACTATGCAGCACTTATGCAAACACTATGCATAATAGAATATTATATATTCTATTTGTAGTCTAATAAAATGAATAATTTTATAAAAGTATTCTGCTTTTATATAAAAGTTTTCGCTTTTATTACATTTATAAGAATAATAAAACAAAACTTATCACCTTTATTATAATTCACAATATTAATCGACCAAATCGCTTCTCGTGAAAGTGGGGGCATTCCAATAAGGATTTCTCCCTATCAAGCACAATTAGGTGACCAAACCTCTCCTCGATGTAACTTCTAGACATCGTTAATATTGCAAATAATAATATTAATAACTTTGTTATTTCAATTATTGATTTAATAATATATAAAATATCGACAATAATTAAATCAAGTAACGTGAGATATTATGCAACAATTACTGAAGCAATAATTGAACAAAACTGAGTGACTTCTCACGTAAGTATCAATAACTAATACCACGTGCTACTATGCAACCACGCGTATAACTGTACTTTTAACACCGGGTGTTTCAACAGTTAACGGTAAAACTTCCGCCGTTATTTTCATAAAAAGATATTTTTATCGTTTTCTAAATCCGACAATAATTCCGTTGTGGGGTCCACCAATGATTGTGCCATCGTACGAATATTCCCTGTTAAAAGGAATATTCTGCAACCAATTAAATATTATATAACAACTTGCGTACTTTGCAAAATTTATAAATATTACCCACAACTATAACATTATATCAAATTCACTCCATAATATTTAAAAATGATATTTATAGAAAATTCATTTTTATTCCTAAAAGTTGGGGTCTTACAACTCTACTTTCACTTTATTACTTGTTGACCACGTATACTTGCGTGTTGTGCGTAATTAAATTTTACCCAACAAGTTTTTTGCGCCATTGTCGGGGAATTAGTTTAATATATTTTTGCCAATATTAGCTTCAATCAAATTAGTCTTAATTTAAATATTTTTATTTTATTTTATTATCTTCTTCTTTTTCTCTCGTTTCAGGTACCATGGCTGTATTCAATTATCAAAGGCCATATTCGAGTATGACTCAACCAAGGGGAGCGGGGATTGATGGACTCAATGTATTTTATGCATTTTCAGCACAACTTGAGACACTTTCAAGGAGGTTGGACATTGTTGCAGCCCAACGTAATCGAAGGATAATAGTTACTTGCAATTATTATGCTGGCAATCACCCGAGTAATCAATGCACCATCAGTCTTGGGTCGGTACAGAATGGTGGTAACTACCTCAACAACTATTCTTATCCCAGTTATCATCAAGTTTGGGGGTATCACCCAGATTCTTCATGGAGCTATAATTATCAAGATCAATACTCTACTCCAAATCCAACATACACGCCAAAATTCTCATATCAACCTCCATTAAAAGAAGAAAAGTCAAAGTTGGAGGAATTACTGTCAAAGGTCATAACAAACCAAGAGGAGAGGATGATGAGTCAAGAAATATCGAGTAATAATTTTCAGCACCAGATGGAACAACTCATCACCACTTCAACTCATGGTCCTCAATACATGGATTCCAAAACTGAGACAGATAATTCGAGATTGAAGGAATTGTTGTCCAAGTTCATAGCATCAAATGAGGGGAGAAGGATTAATCAAGAGAAGTCAATTCAAAATCTTCAAAATAAGATAGATCAAATGTTCAAAGCCTTGAACAACTATCCTCAAATCAATTGATGTTATGACGAGGATTCCGAGATTGATGAAGTGCTCGAACTAATTATACAACTGGATGAGCCACAAGACGTTGAAAAAGAGGAGACACGTGGGGATAATGACAACAAGGTCGGTGAAGAACTAATTGTGAGAACCAACGATGATGAGACGATGTTATTTATGCCTCAAGTGCCTTCTCCACCAAAGTTCAAGAATCTGGTTAGATTTGTAAAATCTTGTCCGAGTGGTAGTCATGTCGTCGGCAAAGCTCCTGGAGACGTAAGAGCGAGTACAACTTCGAAGCCATGGTGCGAGGGGTGGGATGAGATAGATGAAGAACCAGTTGTGTTGGAAAAGCCTCAATGCCATAATCTATTCGCAGACACAATGGAGAAAAGACCTAAATGTTGGACGTTCTTGAATGTGATCTTATCAAAACAAAGCAAGCTAGGTGACTTTAATTCGATAGCCATCACAAATGGGAACCTACCAAAAGCTACATTATTTCCAATGGATGGAGGGTTCCTCAATTATCGAAGAGGAATTGGATAGCGTTGACCAGAAAAAGTCAGGCTGAAAGACTGTACATCAAGCACTGACTAGGAGGCAACCCAAGCATTTTTTTTATTTTATATTTATATGCTTTCCTAGTTTATTTAGTAGATAGGAATCACATTATATTCCAAAGTTCTATTCTAATCCATGTTGCTCTCTTCATTGCAGGTATTGGAGGTTCAATGGATAGAAAAATTATCGTCGCAGCCATCGCCACCATCACCTCACGCTTAGCTAATTACAGGGAAGTTCTCTTCTACTTACCGTTATATTCTTACAATGAGGACATTGTAATTGCTAAGTTTGGGGGAGTTTATTTTAGTTCTTTATTGCATGTTTAGTTTCATGTTTATGTTATGTTATTTTGCATATGTTGTTAATTTAGTTTAGGTTCATTATGTTTGCATTCATGTAGTACAACTGCATAAGTAGTTGCATAGTAGTATAGTTTGAATAGCATTATATTCAGTTTCTTGTAAAAAAAAAATCAAAAAAATTTAAAAAAAATCCAAAATAATAGTTAATTACTGTGTTCATCTTGTATGAGTCTAGCTGTTTGATATTTACAGTTTGTTTTGGCCAATGATGAGACTGGAATTGAGTAGACAAGTATAGTACTGATTATTAGAACTTTGGCGTGATTTCTTGTTATGAATTGAATCTTTTTCTGTTTGAAACTTGTATAATAAGGATAGCACAGCAAAAACAACGTGTCGATTGATTGAGTTTAAATTGATACATAATGGGACTCTAAAGGATAATGCTAGTTTGAATGAAAGAATGACAAGAATAAGTAGTGATGGCTAAAGTTAGACAAGAACCTAAGTTTAGGGGAATATTTGGGGTATATAAGCTATAAAAAGAAAAAAAAGTATGAATAAACACCGTGGCGTACTTGTCTAGTTTTGTGGCCTTTGTTACTTAAGTAAATAAGCCCGAGGGGATTGTCTTTACACCTAGCGCCCAAAGGTCTTAATGGTCTGGGAGTCGTTGGTCGAAAACTCGTTAAGGTAGCATTGAAAAGCCTAAGGGAATAAGATATTGCATAGCTATGTGTATATAAACCCAAAAAAATGAATAAAATGATAAATAAGAGCAAAAATCTCCCGTAGATGAAAAATAAAGCATAAGTATCCCATGTTGACCCTCGATATCGGTAATTGTTTGATTTTAGTTGGGTCTAGCTTGTTTTTAGATTTCTTGAGTTTACACTGTATGATGCCTTCGAAGAGACTTGTTATGTGTTAAATTTGATTTTATATCAGTTAACATTGTTGTGGAGCACACACGCACTATACAAGTAATAACAGTTTAAGACATGATGATGGACTAGGAAATTATTGATTGGTTTTGATATGAATTATTATCATGTTTACTTGATTTCTCTAAAGCTGGTTGAATAGACTTGTTTCTGTCATTACTGCTGGATTCGTAAACATGTAGATTAGTTGCATTGCATAGCATTGTTGTTTTGTGTTTTTGCTTGAGGACAAGCAAAGGTTTAAGTTTGGGGGTATTTAATAAGTAGGTTTTATACCTACTTATCCGGTATCTTTTACTTGAATTAGTTGCTTAATAACATGTTTCTTAGTTACTTTTCGTGCATTTTGTGTTCGTTTTGTAGATTGTATGCTTGGGAGCTAAAATCGCAAAGAATTGGTATGAAATCACAAAGAAAAGCAAATCAGACATCGTTTGGGCTTTCATGTTCATTTCATATTTTTGGGTTGGAACTTGGATTATATTGTAGAGCTTCTTCTTAGCTTTCCGGAACATCTTGAATCATTCCAATCGGAGTTCAGATGCAAGAGTTATGATCTTTGTACCAACGGATGTTGAACTTCACTATTTTGGGTGCTCATTTGCATAGCAGTCACTTCCAACCCAATTTAGACCTTCATCCAATCCGAATCTGTCAAATCTCAAAGAATGAAAGTGTAGAGCTCGTCGATAGCTTCGATTTGATAGGTGGCAGGCCCCGTAACTCCTCCTGGATCAAAAGTTATGGTCGTTTTACCAGAGGACACTATGGCAGGAAATGGACCCCCGCCGGGGCGGGCATAGCAGCTAGAAAACAGAATGGACCCCCACCGGGGTGGGCCCTTTTAGTGTAAAAACCCCCCGCCGGGGTGGGGGTATGCGCATAAAAGCCATTTTTTTGCCCGAATTTGAGTTAAGAAGGATTATTTCGATCCGATTGACTCAAGGACTTCCAAGAGGATTTAAAGACAGATAAAAAGGTCTATAAAAGGAGGAGAATCGCAAGGATTAGAGGAGAGATTTAGATTAGAAGAGAAGAAGAATTCCATTGGATTAGATTATAGTAGATTAGGAACTCTAGATTAGATTAGAATTGAAGATTGAAGCTATTGATCGTCATTGGAGAAATAGATTGGAAGCAAGAGAATACAGATTTGTTTATCTCGATTCTAATTTCTTTTCTTATCTATTTGTATCTTTTAATGCTTAATCAATTGTGGATGATGGATTCTAGTTTCGTTGTGAATTAAACTTTGTTTTGAGATTACTATGGATCATATTGTGTAGTTTACTTTGATATTTTTCTTTGTTAGTCTTCTTAGCTATATTTGGATTGTCTATTATGATTTGGACTTAATTGTCTAGCTAATAATTACCGTGATAATCTATATGAACTCGAGAGATGAAGTATAGATTTAGATCTGATCATGATATCATATGTTTGTGATTTCTGCATAGATGGAATTCATGGTGTTTAGGATAGAGATATGCCTTTACGCCATATATAGTCTAATAAGAACTTGTACTTAAACCCTTTTTAATTATAATTCACATAGAGATATGGTGGGTTAGTTAATTAGGGTGTTCAACTTGATTCTATCATCTGTGGATTTGATTTGATATGAATATGGTGCATTGAGAGATGGACATATTTTACTTTCGTGTTCTTGATTAACAATCCAGTATAGATAACTTGGCTTAACAAGAAGTGTGTTGACTTAAATGAATAAATAAGTGAATTTGTAATCTCGAGTCTTCATTATCGTGTTTCATTCTAGGGATAGTTAGTAATAGTTTAATTAATTGTTTTAAATTAAAATATTAAATCATTTGTTTAAATAAGATTAAATTGGTTATAGGTTAGTACTTGGTAATTCTGGTTAACTAATTCTCTGTGGGAACGATATTCAACTTTCACTTTATTACTTGTTGACCACGTATACTTGCGTGTTGTGCGTAATTAGATTTTACCCAACAATACCATGTTGTGATGCCCCCAAATCCGGTTACTTGAAACCCGTACTTGGTGCTTCACGATAACTTTCATTCAAACTACTTATTATATTAATTAAGTATAAATATTATATCAAAGTTGTATACTTTCTCGTTACGATAACCTTTAAGTACTTCATTACATGATAAACAGTAAATTATCATAATACCTAGATACAGTTATTACAAATAACACTTGTTAACTATTCCTTCATCTTTTTCTTTCCTTTGTCCTTGCCAGAACCTTCTGGTCGATCAAGCTTAGCTGAAAACATTTAAATTTAAAGAAAGAATGTGCATTTAATTACCCATCAAGTAATATCAATTAATAAACATTAGCTGAAAGAATTAAATGTTTTCTTTGAACTATACTTCTACAACGAATCAAAAGTTGTGAAGTAAACTGAAACAATACTGGACAACACATCAAATCATTTACATTTTTGAAACTACATACTGACTATAAATGTTGAGCAGCTAATAGACCATGAACTTTCATTTTAAATTTTGAAAAGGTTTGTACAGAAATTCATCTGCAAACCATCATGACTTACGGACACGTTGGGAGATCAGCCCGTATGCCCTGTACTGATCAACACTACATGTTAGAATGACGTATGCGTTCATCATCTGCCTTTGGCGCATAAAAGTTTTCCAATTTCGAGACGTTCATACTTAGTCTGGAGTCCGAACAAAAACAATTTAGTTGGACGATAATAATATTCAATCATGTTCAATGATACCTTTCAAACTATGTCTAGCCGAGTCAAATAGCTTAGATAACTTTTAATCATGTATACATACCCAAAATTAATAGTATTTATTAAAACTTGTTCACATACAACCATTATCCAAGTGCGGATACTTGCATAACCAAACTTAGCTCATAACGAATAGAATAAATCTTGATCATATATGGATCAAATGAAGACAATAATAAGATACTGTTAAACAATTAATAAATAGAATTCGAGAACTTGTGTGAATACAAAGGTTCAAATACATGATCAATATACAGTAGAGTCAAGAAACTTGCACAATAAAAGAGTTTAGAAACTTGCATAAACATATACATGTTTGCACAAAATAAAAGTAGTGCGTAAGGTTTAGATACTTGCCTTAATAGTTGTTTACTAGTATACAATTTAATATGACTTCTTTTGAAAGACCTATCATTAATAAGATTGATCTATCAATTAGCATCACATATCTTACTTATTATATCATTATTCCATAATAATTTATCTAACATGTAATCACATAATCAAACACCTTAAATCGTTAATAATATTATTATCATTTGATAGTATTTCAATCACAAAACCATATACATTAAGATTTAACACCTACTCTTTTATTTTATAAGTTCTTGTATACAATTTAATAAGTCAAATACTAATCCAGCAGCCTGGATTAGTCAAACCGACCAATCCAGGAACCTAGATTACCCAAGCATACCAATCCAGCAACCTGGATTGAAATCCACCAAACCAGATTGCAATCCAGCAGACTGGATTCCAATCCAGCAACCAGATTATCAATCCAATAGACTGGATTCTAAATCCAGCAACCAGATTACAATCCAGCAGACTAGATTCATTAATTTCCAAATCAAAGAACCTGGATTCAATGAGATGTTCAATCCAAAGAGCTTCAGATTCATTAATTTTTCAATCCAAAGAAGTGGATTCATTATCTCTTTTCACAAAAATACCAAATCAACTTATTATTTTTCTATCCTTTGGCCAAACATATATACATATATTTCATACACAAAAAGAATTTTTTTCGTAATTTTTCAATTTTCTTTAGTATTTTTCAAAAATTATTTTTAGTTCGTAACTTAAGAAATTAGCCCTATCATGCTCAACTCCAGATATTCCCATCTCTTGGCATAATCTTACACGTGTTAACGTGACTCTCCAGTTTAAATTTCATGGCCATCGGAGTTATAGAACTTCGGTTATAGCAATTTTCGTCCGAAAAATCCAAATATTGAAATGGCCATAACTTGGTCAATTTAAGTCAGAATGAGTTCATTTTTGGAAGGAGCTACTTTATATCATATATTTTCATGTCCCAAAAGGCCGGAAATGTTTTCAAAAATTAAGTGGTCGAAACTGCCCTTACAAAATCTTGGGCAGTTTATTTTCGAAAATTTCGACGAGTATGTACTTTGCTAAAAACAGTCCACACGAAAATATACAACTCCTTTTTCAGTGATTGCACTTGGATTTGAAAGATAACTAATCATATTATCATCTCAAAGTTTTCCAGAATTTTTGAATGCCATAAAAATGATGAAACTGCCCCTGGCATTGACTGTCCAAAAATAGTTTGTTTTATTTTCTAATAACGAAACTATTTTTGCTAAAACAGTCACTATGGTTTGTGTACTCAACATTTTTGAGTGCTACCACTTGGGTTTAGTAGCTAAATTCTATATCTAGTACCCCCCCCCCCTTTACGGATCACAAAACAAAGTTTTAGATCTCAAGTTATAAGCTTACAAAGTAAAAAGAAAAATTAGAGTTTTCTAGTTTCAAAACATAGCTTTCATTTCCTTAATTTAGATCTAACTTTTGACAATCAAAATGTAATATCTAAACATAATAGACTTATTAACATGTAAATCTAGAGTTTTAAAGTCTTGAATCATAGATTCAAGTTTTGATTGAGAATAACCAAAAATAAATTACATAAACTTGTTAGAGTTTATACCTTTGCTTGATTTTCTTTCTCTCTCTTGCTAAGATTTGATTATGGAGCTAGATGCACACAAAACACTCCCTCTATTCCCTCTAGGGGACTGCCGAATTCTCCTATCCTCTCTCTCTTTCTATTTGATTTTGTTAGCTAACTTGGAAGTGAGATGAAAGAGAAAGAGAATGGGTTTTGTTTGTTAGTAAAATAGGTATATATATTTTGTATATCTAATTGTTATGTCCCAATATCGTGCTCCTTCTCTCTCTTAATAATCATTACAACATCACCCACTAATCTAATTAAGTGTGGTGGCTTCAAGAAAAATTTGACACCTAGCTAATTTGTGGTTAAATATCTTTTAAAACATGTGGAGGTGGAAATTGATGACATGCTCCCCTTCTTCCTTTCCTCATATATCCGGCCAAGTGGCCTCATTTTCTTCCATGTTTAGCTTTGTTTTTATTGCTTAATTAGTATACTAAATGTCTAAAAGGCCCCTTAACAAGTGGGCTAGAAATTGGGCTTTAAATTAAATTCTTTTGGGCTTTCTAAACAATTGTTTGGGCCATTTAATTTAAGTTAGGTCTAATACTTTTAATTTTATTCTTCTCTAATTATTTAATTAGGGTTTTCAATCACTCATTTGTAATTTAAATAATCACTCATGTATATTAAATTTGTACAACCCAATTAGACTTGCTTTACTAAAGTCATAAAATTAACTAATTGAGATATATAGAATAAATATCTTTAGGTTAGTATATATTTTAAATACTAACACTCTCCTCTATTATAACCCTTAGGTAATTTATTTATCATTCTCTTTGTATACAAAATAAATGTATACACATTATATAATGTTTATGTATTTAATCACATACATTGTTCCACATAATCCATAACACATTTATCATTGTTGATAAATTCTTATACTCACATAATCATATAATCATTTTATATAGTTCATATCAATAGTTAATAACTTAAAGATTGTAAATCTTTTTAATTTACCATTCAAGGTTAACATGCAAGCTATGTTAATTCTTATCATAACTTATCATACTCTCCCTTAATCAAATTGATTAAGTATTCACCTTAGTGAACTTAAAATAAATAAATTAACTATCTTGCTTATTTCATATCGCATATGATAAAAAAATATTACGAATACCAAAGAATTATAATAACTAATAAAATAATAATAAAAAAAATTCTTTCGTAAAAATATAGTTGTTTAAAATTCCCGGTCCTTACAATTAAACTGTAGAATAGTTTAATGAACTGTTATATATCCTTGGTGGTGGATCAAAGTCACTCTTGTAAGATGTAAAGAATAATATAATTATCATTATTTGTAATGAATGAGGTTATAAGGTATTAGAACATGGGATTTGAGAATGTATGTTGTTATATTTAGTTATATAATGATATATGTTTGGAAAGAGATGGGACTATGATGTACGGAATCCGGATGTGAAAATAGATCGGATTTTGGGGCGTCACGGAGTAGTATCAAAGATGATAGGTTATAAACTTTAGGTATGAGTACCTAAGACTATAATCGTCAAGAGAATGATAAGAAGATCGTTGAGTTAAACGATTAAGAAAGAAGATCACCACGTGATCATATTGAATCGTAATAACAGATGTTTTGTTAAACGATGGATGATTTATAGCTAATGTTATAAATGAATGGTACTACGAAGTAGTACGGGAAGAAGAACTCAGATTGAGTTGTAAAAGATAGCATACGAATTAAAGAAAATTCGTATTAAGTAAAGAAAAAGTTAGAAGTTTTAAGATTTAAATTGAGGACTCATGTGACAGCTGAGTTGTGTGAACCTTTGTTATGGGCAGAGGTTTGTGCTTTGGTGTAACAACTACTTAGCTTATTACAGTGATAATCATTGGAATAGTAATGTCACGCTATCAATATGTATATGACGAGAAGGTGAATCTTTTATCATGTATATACTTGATAGGTAGAGAATGATAAGATAGGTGCGAGTTCTTGAAGCTCATACTTATAAAAAGTTTGTGACTCATATTTATATGTTATGTTTATTAGCCCTGAGCATATGGATAGTCATTGATTTGTTCTTGGATTACATATTGCGAAGATAAGTTCTTGAACACATATGGTTCTGCAAAGTTCTTAAACACATAAATTGTGGTAAGTTGATGGACTATACTAAGGTATAGGAATGTTTAGACTAAAAACGGGTTAAATGAAAAGTCGACCACTGAACTTTAGTGGTTTTTGGGTATTGAGCCCTTTCTTCCGGTCAACGCAAATTGAGCCCCTTTCTATTCAAAAATTTGGACATTGAACCCCCAGACGCCACATGTGTGTTGACCTGATGACGCGTCACATGTGGTGCCTACTGAAAGTAGTATGCATACAAGCCAATCATGTTTGATGATAAAGCATATACTTTGTAACAATCTTATTCATTTATTAATAAAAAAATATTAATTTATTAATGGCTTTTAATTATCTACATGATGTTATTTTATAATATGTGATAAACCCATAGTTTTAAGCAATGCTTTTAGAATAATGATGATGATCATTCTAATGAGATCTAAATTCTTTGAAAGCTTAAAACTAAAATAGTTTCCAATCGTTGGATTACTAAATTGGGGATTAGTGAATCTGAATAAATTGGTACATACGTTGCTTGCTAATTAGATGAGGATGATTGATCTCATGATCATTTGTGTGGAGACACTAAAGCAAGTATGTAGGTGCTTATTAGAGAATAAGTTCACTGAACGTGGCTCACTAAAGAATACCTAATGGAGTTTTACCTGCCTGTCAATAGAATTCCTATAGTGATAGTAGTAAAAGTGATCCTTGGACTTGAGATCATCATAGTATCTTGTGTATGATGAGTTATACTTTGACTTATTTTTTAAGACCCTTAGGGTATATCAAAGGATATGCTTGGATATAATTAGTTGTACATGGAGATAATGTATGATCAATAAAGAATCTATTGCTTCTAGTAAAAGAAGAGAAATGTTATATGTGATTCGATAAATAACAACCCAATAGTCCTTGGCCAAGGCAGAATAAAATTAGAAAGGATTTTTTAATTTGTATTATTTGGAGTTGTGCATTTAAGAGTCGAAATACATATAATTAAATAAAATAAGACTCAACAGTAATTCCATGTCTTATATTTAATTGGGACATTATATGGTGGAAGGATTGAATTGTACGGTAACTATTTACTCAAAGGTTCTTTTATTATTAATGTTGAAATATATATTATCTAGAAAGTCATTAATCTTTAGGAGACTTATCCTCATTGTAGAATAAATATTATTTATTAAAATAAATTAATAGTTTCATTTATTTATATAAATAAGATTAGAATTGTTTTAATTGATTTATTTACAATTGGTTTAATATGGAGAACCTAAAGGGTCGCACCATAAAAGGAAGAATAATTATTTAAGAAGTTAATGGCATAATTGTAATAATAAGTTAAGTATATTTAATTTAATCTATGGTGATAGAATAAATTAAATAACTTAATATTTATTATTTAATATTTTGAAAATATTAAATATAAATTAATAAGAGGAGTCTTATTATTATTATTATTATTTAATTCCTAAAGGAGTTTGGGAATTAATTAATAAAAACACTCTCATATATCCTAATAAGATTAGGAAGCTAATTAATTAAAAGAGTTTAATTAATTATACGTAATAAGATTAGGGAGCTTAATTAATTAAAGGAATTTAATTAATTAAATAATACCTATTTTCTAATTAGATTGGAAGGTTAACTGATATCTTTATAAAAAGTGTCTTATATCAGATATTAATATACGTGATTCCAATTTGTTGGAGAGTACGCTCTTTTCTATGAGAGATAGAAAAATAAGGATTTTCCCAAACACACATCTTCTTGTTCTTCCTTGGTGGATCACCTCTAGAGGCCAAACACTTGGGTGGCTAACGTTGATCAAAGGAAGGAACCAAACCATGTGGATTCAAGTTGAATGCGAAAAAGATTTGGAGGTGAACTTGTACCTGAGGAAACTCGAATCTTCAAGGGTATGATTCTTGTTCTTTATCTTTTCGTTTAATTAATAATTGTGCATAAAGGATGATCCGGGTATATGGTTTGTAAAATTTTAAAACTCTAATTTTTCACGTTTCTGCTTATTTTGTGCAATTTGATTGCGTTCATGAATATTACAAACCTAACAGTGGTATTAGAGTCAAACCTTTATGCGAATTATTAATTATTTTAATTTGATATGTATATTGATATGTGTTTAAAATAATTTTATTGGGCATAATTTATTGCATAAAATTTATTAAAAAAAAATCCATTCGTGAGGCCTGTTGCGTTGAGTCCGTCTATTTGATTCATAAAAGGGGACCATGCTTCGGTTATATATTTTGTATAACTATTATTATATATATAATGGTTACTATATATATAATAATTGCTGATCACGTGAATCTGGAGTGATTCAAGATTCGGAGTAACTTAGAGTTATTAACATTATAATAGTTATATATATATATAATAGTTATATGTTATATATATAATTCAGTATATTATATACTTGCTAATATATATATGTATGTATATATATATATATATATTAATTATTTTATAATTAAAATAAAACTTTGTTTTAATTTTAAAATAAAAGGTTTATTTTAATATTAAAATAAAAAGTTTATTTTAATTTTAAAATTAGATTTCATGCTAACTAGTTAGAGTTGGAATTGGATTCCATAATAACTAATTGAAGTTGAAATTGGATTCCATGTTATCTTAAATAAAGGTGTTTATTTACATATGAAATAAGATTTCATATTATTCAAAATAAAGGAGTTTATTTGTGAATAGGAAAGAATTAATTCGTGTTTCCTTTAATAAAGGAAATTTTTTACTTTTTTTTTCTTGGAATTGGATTCTATAATTAATTAAAATAAATGAGTTTATTTTGATTTAAGATTTTGATTAAAATAAAATAGTTTATTTTTATTCAAAATTGGATAAATTAAAATAAAAGAGGTTTAATTTGATTTAAATTTGGATTAAAATAAAGGAGTTTATTTTGATTCAAAATTAGATTTTATGCTAACTAATTTTGGCCCTTAAATGATATATATATATATATATATATATATATATATTGAATGTTTATTATTCATGAGATGAATGTTATTTATTTATGCATATGGTGATGTGTATATAATAAATGGGATTGATTATGGACTATTGACCAATGTGATTAGATTTTATTTTAGTTGGATGCATGAATGTATGAGATGTATTAAATGGGATTTGCGTACCTTGTCTTCTCTAAATTTTTCTTAAGGTAAATTCTAACTCCCTCCTATGTACTTCCCCTGGACTAATGATCAAGGTTTCTATTTATTTTAAATAGTTTTGTAATAGGAATAGTTAGAATTAATTTTTAAGAATTGGAGATCAAGGATCAAAGAGCGCTTGAAGACTCGTTTGCCCGGGTTTAAATGTAATAGTTATATTTAAATATTAATTCTTGCACCCCTAGGGTTTGACCTTTTAGTTCACTTGGTGGCTCTAGTGAACCAAACTAGAATAAAATTCCATAATCAATCCGGGTAGAATATAGTATTCTATATGTGCATGCTTATACTATATATATATATATATATATATATATATATATATATATGCAAACATGTTTCAGATGTTCATTAATATGACACATATTATATATATGTGTGCATGCGCGCTAAATAAGATGAGACAAATTAATAACATGCATACCCCTCAAATTTTTTATATTAAGTCCTAAGCGTTCAAAGATATTTGGAATATCGAACGTCGCCTTCTAGCATGAAAAAAATAATAGAGTATCAATTAATTATTATAAGTTTGTTGTGTCACCACAAGGCTTATCTTAATTCTTTGAGATGTTAATTTTATCAAATTTGATGCTTATAAAGAAAATTGAATTATTTTTTTGTGTCACCACAAGGACAATGTTTTTATTTTTTGAATATATGGAAGTGCTAGGTTGGACTTAACTTGGATAATTTTGATTCGGATGTGCCACCACTTGATCAAAATAATCTAAGAGACAAAATTAAATGAGTTACATGATGATGTAATTGACAAGAGTTGTCTACCTATTTATTTATATATAGTTTGTTGTGTCACCACAAGGCTATATACATTTGAAATGGGATCCTTATTCTTACTAGCAAATCTTTAATTAGATTTTGCCGAACTATATAAGTGAGGGTAATATACTTTGAAGAAAATAGTGGGAGATACTAATTTAAAACAAGACCTAAATTATTTTGGTAACTAATAAAAGAAAGTATGCTAAAATATTGTTAATTACAAATTCATTTACAGAATTTTACTATTTCTAAAATTACTATCACTGCGAAATATATTAGATGTTATTTAACCGAACCGAATTAAACGGATTGGTTAAGAAATTTGAGAATAGTTCTCACGGCTGAAAATCTATCTTATGTCCTTAATACGCCTATCCCTGCAATGGTTGCAACAATGCCTCCGAGGAAGAGGTTGCTACTTTTAGAAAGTGGCAAGATGATGCACAGTTGGTTCAATGCATCATGCTCGTATCCATGAGTAACGAGCTTCAGCGTCAGCATGAAACTATGGATGCTCCTACTATACTCATGCACGTCACGTAGTTGATGGTGAGGAAAGTAGGACTAATAGATATCAGATATCTAAGGAGCTCTTTCGATCTAGAATGACCGATGACACTACAGTACAGATAAAAGTCCTTAACATAATCAATTTGATTGCTCAAGTAGGACAATGGGTTTTGTTATGGATGGATAGTTGAGCCAAAATTTGATCTTGCACTCACTCCCGGACTCCTTTCACAATTGTTGTTAATTTTTCATATGAACAAGCTAGATATCAGCTTCGCTGATTTGCTTAACATGTTGAAAAATGATGAGAGTCACTTTCCAACCAAGAAAGACCAAGTCTTACTAGTAGGGGCCAAATGATCTTTTAAAAAGAAGAACAATTCAAAGAAGGTAAATAGAAAGGCAAAAACAAAAGATAATAAGAACAAAACTAATACGGATAGCAAAGGAGTTTGCTTCCACTACAATAAGCAAGGACGCTGGAAAAGAAACTGCGAGAAGCATCTTGCAGAGCTAACCAGAAGAAGCTATGTAAAGTTTTGATTACAAATACAATTTTGTTCATGATTTAAAATAAATTTTTCTTTAAGTCAAGGTTCTACTTGGATATTGGATACCGACTTTGGTTATCATAAATATAGATTTATGAAGGGACCAATCAGAAGTAGAAAGATAAACAAGAGACAAGTAATCCTATTTGTTAAAATGATTCAAAGGTTGCTGCATTAGCCATAGGAACTTATTGTTTAAAATTGCCTATGAGAAAGTCTATTAAGTCAATAAGTTGTTATTGTATTTGTGTTCTCGTTAGAAATATTATTTCTATTTTGTTATTGGACAATAAAAATTTTGGTATTATATTTAAGAACAACTGTTATTCTATTTATAATAATAATGTTTTTATAAAACTGGAATATTACTTAATGGATTTTGTGTACTTAACTTACATGAAAAATTATTTTACAAATTAAACAAACTAGTATAAGAAAAGGAGATGATCATTCAAAAAGGTTGAATGTGTGTATTTGCTTAAATACAATTGTGAATTATTTGAAAGGTTCAAAAAATTCAGAATAAAATAAATTGGCAAAGTATTAGGATTCTTTGATCGAATCAAGGAAAGAATACTTGTGCAGTGAGTTTCTAGATCATCTCAAATGGTTTTATCACAATGGACGCCTCCTGATACGCAATAATTGATTGATGTATCTGAAAGGAAAAATCGTACAATGTTGGACATGTTGTGGTCCATAATGAATTTACCGACAATCCAGTATCCTTCTAGGATAATGTCCTAAAATAGGCTACATATCTACGAAAAAGGTAACCTCAAAATGCGGCCACAAGACTCCATAAAAGTTATGGACATGAAGCATTCCTAATTTTAAGTAAGTTAAGGTAAGGGGTTGTCCAGCTTATGTGAAAAGGTTTCAAAGGATAAACTTGGGACAAGATTTGACAAGTACAAATTTGTTGGACATCCTAAAGTAAGTTTAGGGTATATGTTCTATAATCCTACTTAGCAAAAGGTGTTTGTTGCGAAACATGCTGCCTTTTATGATAAAGATGTTTATCATTAAAGGGGCTAGTGGGAGGATAATAGATCTTGAAGAGTTCAAGAACCACAAAACACTATAAGCCAAATAAGAGGAACTTGTAGATAGACCTATTGTACCACAACCGAGTCGTAAATCTAGAATAGTACTAAAGATACCTGAGAGGTATGGATTCATCATAGATGATGATGATGAGGTATGTATCATAGAAGATGATAATACAGTTACATACGATGTGGTAAGAGTTGTAGACACTCAGAGAAATGGATTGAAGCAAGCTTCTCAAATATGAAACATTCGTTTTGATGAGATAATCAAAAGAGTTTGATTTTATCAAAAACAAGAATGAACCTAGTGTGTACAAAAGGGTCAGTGAGAGTGTCGTGACATTCCTAGTATTATATGTTGATATACTACGAATAAGGAATGACATACCAATGCTACAATTAGTAAAGATAAAGTTGTCTAAGCATTCCTCCACGAATGATTTGGGAAGAGTATCATTATTGGGGATACAAATCTATATAGATAGATTTAATAGGATGCTCTACTTAACCCAAGGAACGTATATTTATTTGATGCTAAAGTCGTTTAGCATGGCAAACTCCAAGAGATGTCTCATGTTGATAAGTCATGGAGTGTATCTCTCTTAATAATCCCCACAGACTTATGAAAAGAGAGATTGCATGAGTGATAATCATGTATACAATAAAATATATGAGACTTGATGTTGATCGGTCATATTCTGGAGAAGATCACTATAAGACAGTGAAAAACATCTTAAAGTACTTAACCGGTACTAAGGATGTGATCAAATTTATGGTGGGTCTGAATTAAAATTAGAAGGCTTAACAGACTCAAATTTTTTTCAGACAGACCAAAACAACAGAAAATCCACTTTAAGGTAAAGCGTTACCTTGAATGGTGGTGCAGTGAATTAGAAAGGTTTCAAATAGCAAAGAGTTGTTGGTTTAGTGATAATGACAAAAGTATATAGCTATAAATGAAGCTGCAAGTTGATTGTTTGGATGAAAAGTTAATTACAGAACTAGGAATAGATCCTAAGTATCATCTTGGATCTAAACATGTGTTGTGGCACTTTCATTTGATTATAGGAATCATTGAAAGATGAGAAATCACTATAGAGATAGTGGACTCTCAAGAACAACATTACATATCCGTTAACTAAAGCTTATCCAACAGCAGGAAAATCGTCACTTAAATAAGAAGGGTATGAGATACCATGGTGCTTGGCTTTAGTGCAAGTGGGAGATTGAAAGTAGTATGCATACAAGCCATGCATGTTTGATGATAAAGCATATACTTTGTAATAATCTTATTCATTTATTAATAAAAAGTATTAATTTATTAAAGCCTTTTAATTATCTACATGATGTTGTTTTATAATATGTGATAAACCCATAGTTTTAAGCAATGCTTTTAGAATAATGATGATGATCATTCTAATGAGATCTAAATTCTTAGAAAGCTTAAAACTAAAATAGTTTCCAATCATTGGATTACTAAATTGGGAATTAGTAAATCTGAATAGATTGGTACATACGTTGCTTGCTCATTGGATGAGAATGATTGATCTCATGATCATTTGTGTGGAGACATTAAAGAAAGTATATAGGTGCTTATTAGAGAATAAGTTCACTGAATGTGGCTCGCTAAGGAATACCTAATGGAGTTTTACTTACCTGTCAATAGGAATTCATGTAGTGATAGTAGTACAAGTGATCCTTGGACTTGAGATCATCATAGTATCTTGTGTATGATGAGTTATACTTTGACTTATTCTTTAAGACCCTTAGGGTATATCAAAGGGTATGCTTGGGTATAATAAGTTGTACATGGAGATAATGTATGATCAATAAAGAATCTATCGCTTCTAGTAAAAGAAGAGAACTGTAGCGCCCCCAAATTCGGGTATCTTCCAACTCGACAGATGGTGCTATACTGTACTAATATTCATACATTCATTCAATTGAAAAGCCTCAAAAGAACGAACTTCTCTTCTATATTATAAAAATAATATTTACATTGTCCCAAGTTCTAAACCCATTTCAAAGGTTCATTGTCATAATATCAATAACATTACAACAATAACCTATACTATTACATAGACAACTTAATGATCTGCCTTAGCTTTTCCTTTATCCTTATTCGATCCTTCGGGACGTTCAGTCTTAGCTGCATTCATATGGTTCAAGCAAGAGTGAGCATAACTAGCTCAGCAAGTATGACAATTTCAATAAACAACATGCTTGACACATACGAATCGTATATCTTCAATAACTGAACAATAGTTATGAAGTACTATTGATGATTCAAAATAGCACTTCATCTTCCTTTCAAAATGTTTTATAATAATATCAGTATTCAGTAAAACATTCGCAACTCTAAAATGACAAACATGACTTGTCTCCATTGGAAAATAACATTTTCGAGTTCAAACTCAAAATTTGACTTCTAATCCGGGAATTTCACAAATTCGACGATCATCGTCCAATCATGCGATTTCCGGCAAATCCTCCTTACTTATGATTTGTTCCTTACTTCAAATACATTTAATTCATTCTATGAACATCTTTACATACTTTATACAACAACTATTTTCATTGTTGGATTTTGACTTAATCTTCCATGAGCTTATAACTTATTAAGTTATAAACTACTTATAGCTTCATTGTTCATAATTTATGAAAGTTAATGTCTTTTAATCACCATGCATATATGTTCTCAACATATATTATCATTTATGTTTACATGATATAAATTCATATAAACCCTTAATTTATCATACTAACATTCAAGGTTTACTTATAATAGGTTCATAACTTTTATAAGTTCAAATGACTTATTACCAACTTATGTGGCTTAAGTTCATTTCTTACACATTCTTCTTACTTCCTAACATTCATGTTCCTTAATCCAACTTTTCTTATCAACCTATCATGAATAGAGATAGAAGATAATTAGAGAAGGAGTCTTACTTTTGAAGTCTTTTCAAATTAGCTTCTTCTTCTTCTAAATGAAAGTGACTTATTTGTAACTTAAGCTCCCTAACAATTAAGCACTTTGAGAGAGTTAGATTGTTTGAACAACTATCAAATGGCTTTTAAGCCTTCTCTATTTAAAAATTTTCTAAGGATAGGCCAATTTGGACAATAAACCAACCCACCTCCTTAACCACCTCCTTACTATTCATTACTTGGCTATCACACCTCTTATCCTTTGCTTGGCCATTACTTCTTTTACTTGGTCATTACTCATTATACTTGCTAACCACCCATAAAACTTGGTTACCAAGGTTTGCCCCATGGGTCAATTAATTCATTGGACCTTAGTTTGGGCTTAATCCACTTAACCTTTTGGGCTTGCTTTAACAAACACTCACTTGCTTATTAATTAATCATTTGGGCCTTACCATTTAATTTACTTGGGCTTCTACCAATTGTTAACCAATCTTCCAAGTCCATTAACATTGCTTAATACATATTCATATTGTCTATGTATTATTCTCGTATTATAATTCGTATACAACTTCATTATATACGATAATCCACCCTTCATATAAACTCGTATAATACTTTGTATTATACTCGTTTTCATTCCCTTGTACAATACATAAGTATCATACCCTTAACGATTTCTTACTAATACTTCGCTTTCCTTAATATTCTCAAATTAAGTCCGCAAGCAAAATATTACATTTTCCATAACTAGATTATTATTACATAATCCGTCTTACCTTCATATTCTATCATTACGTATTTCTCAGAAATTCAAAAATAATTCCCGAGCAAATATCGATGAATAGTGTTTTTCAAAAAATTTCTCGGAAAACTTTTATTTTCGTCTTAGAAATTCAAACACTTTTATTCCTTCACGTAGCTAAAATACTACAACATTCCAACATCAATAGGTTATAGAATGACAACCATCTTGATATCACATAGAATATGATTTTATTATTATTTAATTTAATAAAATCATTTTATAATAAAATCTGAATTTCTCGGTCGTTACATTCTTCCCCCCTTAAAAAGATTCTGTCCCTAGAATCTCGTCTTACTTTAATCAAATAGTCAGGAAAATTTTTCTTCATCTTTTCTTCTAATTCCCACGTTGTTTCTTCGGCATCGTGGTTCTTCCATAATACCTTTACCGACGGTATTACTTTGTTCCGCAGAACTTGCTCAATCGGCGACTCTTCATAGGTTAAGTCCTTCTCGATATGAGTCGGCTCATATTCGATTACGTGCTTATAATCCGGCTTATACAGATGTAATACAGATACGTGAAACACGTTATGTATTCTTTCTAGGTCTGGAGGTAATGCTATCATATAAGCTACCTCTCCCAACCTTTTTAATACCTCAAAAGATCCTATAAACCTTGGACTTATCTTTCCTTTCCTTCCAAAGCGTATATTTCCTTTACAGGGAGATACCTTTAAAAATACATACGAGCCTACTTCAAACTCTCGATTTAATCTATGCGAGTCTGCATATTTCTTCTGTTTGTCCTGAGCTGTAACAAGACGCATCCGGATTAACTTTATTACATCCGCTGTCTGCTGCACCAATTCTGGTCCTAGCATCCGGCGTTCTCCCACTTCATCCCAATATAATGGTGTTCTGCACCTTCTTCCATACAAAGCTTCATAAGGCGACATGCCTATGCTTTCATGATAACTGTTGTTATACGCAAACTCTACAAGTGGTAAGTGATCATCCCAACTACCCTTAAAATCCATGACACAAGACCTCAACATGTCTTCTAACGTCTGAATTGTCCTCTCGCTCTGCCCATCAGTTTGTGGATGATACGATGTACTTAACTTCAACTGTGTTCCCAGCTGTTCTTGCAAACTTCTCTAGAAGTTCAATGTGAATCGTGGATCACGATCTGACATAATCGATACCGGTACTCCATGTTTGGAAATAATTTCCTTGACATAAAGCTTAGCTAACTGGTCTAAGTTATTCTTGACCCTAATTGGTAAAAAGTGAGCCGATTTCATCAACCGGTCTACTATTATCCAAATCAAATCATACCCTTTTGCCGTTGTTGGAAGTCCCACCACGAAGTCCATCGTGATATGCTCCCACTTCCATTCTGGAATTTCCAATGACTGTAACAAGCCACTTGGTCTTTGATGTTCAGCTTTAACTTTTTGACAAGTTAAGCATCTACTCACGTATTCAGCTATTTCTCTCTTCATGTTCGACCACCAAAAACTCTGTCTAAGGTCTTGATACATCTTAGTGCTACCAAGATGTATCGAGTACCTCAAACTATGAGCTTCTTGTAACACTTGCTCCTTTAATTCCGTCTCATTCGGAACCTAAATTCTTTCTTCAAATCTTAATAATCCCTCATTATCAAAACTATACTTAGTATCTTCCTTAATAGATATCCGCTTCTTCATTTGGTTACACT
This sequence comes from Panax quinquefolius, assembly GCA_020205615.1. Taxonomy (NCBI): domain Eukaryota; kingdom Viridiplantae; phylum Streptophyta; class Magnoliopsida; order Apiales; family Araliaceae; genus Panax; species Panax quinquefolius. Next base: position 83,194,729 of record CM035155.1, read on the forward strand.
CATTAGTCTTGACTTGTATCTCCTTGACTCTCTCTACGATGGTAGATTGCATCTCCGTTGTAAAAAGTATCTGCCTAGAGTCACTTGGCATCTTCACTTCTATTTCCATCCTAGCCATCTCTGTTATTAACTCATTTTGAGTTGTTAACATAGATAACCTTTCCCGACCCTTCATACTTAAGGCGCTTCAAGAATACATCAAGCTTTCCTGAGGGTGATACAGAGATTCTCACAATCGTAATCCTTTATCAACTCTAGCCATCTTCTCTGTCTCATATTCAACTCCTTCTGAGTGAAGCTATACTTAAGACTCTTATGGTCCGTATATATCTCACATTTTTCCCCATAAAGATAACGTCTCCATATCTTTAAGGCAAACACTACCGCGGCCATTTCCAGATCATGAGTAGGATAAACTTTCTCATAATCCTTCAACTGCCGTGATGCATACGCAATGACTTTTCCATGCTGCATGAGCACGCAACCAAGTCCTCTATGCGAAGCATCGCTATAAACTACAAAATTTCCTATGTTATCGGGTAATGACAAAACAGGCGCTTCACTTAATCTCTTCTTCAGTTCTTCAAAACTGTATTCACATTTATCCGTCCACACGTATTTCACCGCTCTTCCTTGTCAAGTTAGTCAATGGAGTAGCTATCTTGAAAAATCTTGGATAAATTTTCGATAGTATCCCGCTAACCCTAGAAACTCCGCTTTTCGATTCGGCATTTTTCGGTTTTTCCCACTCATCACCGCTTCTACCTTTCTTTGGATCCATCGAAATCCTTCTTGGTCAATGACATGACCTAAAAACTGCATTTCTTTCTCCAACCAAAATTCACACTTAGTGAATTTCGCATATAACTTCTCCTTTCTTAGTGTCTCCAACACTAACCTTAAGTGTTCAAAGATGATCTTCCTGTCTTTGAATAGACTAGAATATCATCGATAAACAACTGACGACGAACTTGTCCAAATATGGTTTGAACACTCTGTTCATCATATCCATAAATGCGGCTGGTGCATTCGTCAACCCAAATGACATTACCAGAAACTCATAATGACCATAACGAGTTCTGAATGTTGTCTTTGGTATGTCCTCCTTCCTAACCTTCAATTGGTGATACCCCGTCCGCAAATCTATTTTAGAAAAATACTTTGCCCCTTTCAACTGATCAAAAAGATCATCGATCACGGGAAATGGGTATTTATTCTTTATCGTTAACTTGTTCAACTCTCGATAGTCGATACAAAGTCTTAACGATCCGTATTTCTTCTTGACAAACAATACCGGTGCACCCCATGGGGAAACACTCGGTTGAATGTACTTTTTATCAAATTGTTCCTGTAACTGAACCATTAGCTCTTTCATTTCCACAGGCGCTATACGATATGGTGCCCTTGAGACTGGTGCCGCTCCTGGAACTATGTCTATTAAGAATTCGATCTCCCGATCGGGTGGTAACCCCGGTAATTCACTTGGAAACACATCCATGAATTCGTTTACTATAGTTATTTGTTCCACGGTTGCTCCCACTCGCTGGGTGTCAACAACATGGCACAAGTAACCCACACATCCCTTCCTTAAAAGTTTTCTAGTTTGTGTCATCGTAAGACAACACAAACGCGTCTCGGTGATTTATTACCGTAAAATACTACAGGAGGTTGCTTCAACGTTCTAATGCTCACACATTTCTTCTGGAAATCTATAATTGCTCCATGGTTAATCAACCACTCCATTCTGAGAATTACATCGAATTCTCCCAACTTTATCGGTATTAAATCTACCGATAATTTACAACCAAGTATATCTACGCAATAATTCCTATGAATATCTTTCAACAGAATTATTTCTTCGCTTCTACCTTAATAATCAAAGGTATAAGCAACTTTTTAGAAAGTAATTCTAGTCATCTAGCAAAATCACATGCTATAAACGAACAAGTAGCACCCTAATCAAATAACACGTAAGCATTTATGTTATTGATTGGGATAATACTGACTTACATCCCCGATGCCACGACATCTTGGACCGTCGTATTAAAAGTGCGGGTCCATTGGTCTACCTTTATTGAATTTGGACCACTAATAGCCAACTTACCGCTATTAGTGCCCTTATTTCCATCTGCCCCTTCTTTGGGATGGTTCTTTGCTATGTGGTCACTTGATCCACATACAAAGCATCCATGGTTTTTTCTTTGGATTGGGACATTAAAGTAAAATATGCCTATCCTGCCCACAATTATAACATACTTCCTTACCCTTGAGACAGACTCCTAAATAAGTCTTCCCACAGGTTTTACAGGCCTCCATCCTCCTTTTAGGATCCCCTTGCTTTACTCCGATATTCCCCGAGTTAAAACTCTTCCTCTTTTAACCGTCGCCACTACCACTGGCTCCCTCGATCTTTATTCCTCCATCAACCCTGCCCTTATTTTTCTTATCCTTGTGGTACTGGCTGAGAGCCTCATTCCCACCTTCGGCAATTATTTCTTTTTCTAATATGGTTCCAAAGGAAGTACTTTGAAACACAGAAATTCGGCTATAGAGCCAGGGTTTCAAGCCTTGCTCAAATCGTCTAGCCTTTCTTACTTCAGTGTCCACTTGATGTGGAGCAAATCTTACCAGTTCATTAAACTTGGCAGCATATTGGGGAACAGTCATATCCCCTTGTTTCAAATCAAGAAACCTCATTTCCATCCTCCCCTGCATACTCGTGGGAAAATAGTTCTCGAAGAAAATCTCCTTGATCCTTACCCACGTTAAGTTTCCTATTCCGGCCCTAGCCTGGTTCGCCTCCCACCAGAAATTGGCCTCCCCTTTCATCATATAGGTTGTGAAAGCAACCTTCTGTCCTTCATCAACATTTGTTATAACAAATGCTTTCTCGATTTCTTTCACCCAAGTTTGGGCTTCTATTGGGTCCGTAGTTCCTTTGAACTCCGTGAATGACCTACGATTTTGAATCCTTAAAAGTAGTAGCTCGTACTACTCCAGGATTTATGGGTACATTAGCCTCAGTTCTATTAAATGCAGCCGTTAAAAGATTAACGAACTCTTGCATTGGATTAACCGGACCTTCTTCTGGTTGCTCAACATTAGTATCTTGATTTCGTTGTCTTCTTCTTGGCGGCATTTTCTTTGTTAAGAAAATAATACTTCATTATTACTTTCTTCTTCTTGTTTTGTTATTATTTATAATTGAAACAATAACTCATAACCATTACTCAATATGTTCCATAAAAGACTTATATTGATTCATAACTTGTAGTATAACACTACATTTTTTACATTGCTCAGCCTTAGCTGATTACATTACCATCCCGCAATTGCTTTCCAATAATTGGGATTTATAAAAGACTACCATTGATATACAAAAGAGGGTTTTACGTCACTACTAGATACATATATTTACATATCTAAACTATTCTAGCTATAACTAGATTACATCTCGCAGAATGGCATTCTCAAATCTTTCTTGGCCAAGCCGTGATGACATCCCGAATGATAGTGTATGTCGAGCTACCCGCTTCTCTAATGGATATCCAAATTTACTTGTTGCTTTGGAAGTCCACGTGAGAACTCCTATGTATATAGGACATCCTCTCTATCTTCGTTGTTTAGTCTTTAGCTCTGCTTGAGCTCAAAGACTTCGTGTTTCAGCTCGTGGACCTTGTCCTTGGCTAAAACACGATCATCGTGTTCCACTTCCCACATGCCCTCTATACTCAGTTTGTCCTCCCGGACAGCTTGGATTTCCTCTTTCAACTCCTTAACTTCTTAACAGTAGTGGACGTTTCTATCTAGAACTGACATAAACAGTGCTTTCATTGACTCTCCGGTAGTCAACTCTTCTGTAGGTGGAACCTGATCAAAGAACATCACGTCCACCTCTTCCTCTAGCATGCCATCGAAAATAGACATGTAGTCTAAATCGTCCGAGTCTCCAGACTCGATTGTCACAACCTCTAGTTCTACTGCTACGAGATTGGGTAGTATGTCTACTCGATTAACCGAATCCTCGCTCACTACATGTATATCTCTATACATATCATTTTCTCCTGACATCTACAATAAAACAATCTAGTTTGATTAGTACATCGTCGGTAAAATAATAAAACACATAACATAATATAAATGCGTTTTATATAGGTTATCTTTCATCATTTACTTCTTTATTAAGGTTATGACTTAAGGTTCTAATCCCCTTAAGTTTTATAACCTGAGGCTTTGATACTGAACTTTGTAGTGCCCCCAAATCCGGGTATCTTCCAACCCGGCGAGATGGTGCTATATTTGTACTAACATTCATACATTCATTCAATTGAAAAGCCTCAAAAAACGAACTTCTCTTCTATATTATAAAAATAATATTTACATTGTCCCAAGTTTTAAACCCATTTCAAAGGTTCATTGTCATAATATCAATAACATTACAACAATAACTTATACTATTACATAGACAACTTAATGATCTGCCTTAGCTTTTCCTTTATCCTTATTCGATCCTTCGGGACGTTCAGTCTTAGCTGCATTCATATGGTTCAAGCAAGAGTGAGCATAACTAGCTCAGCAAGTATGACAATTTTAATAAACAACATGCTTGACACATACGAATCGTATATCTTCAATAACTGAACAATAGTTATGAAGTACTATTGATGATTCAAAATAGCACTTCATCTTTCTTTCAAAATGTTTTACAATAATATCAGTATTCAGTAAAACATTCACCCCGGTCAAAGACCTTGAGCATTTCATTCTTCTTTAAAAAGGACAACCCGAAACTAAGTCCGTAAGCCCGATATTACTTACGAGCACTTCTAGGTGATCGGCCTATTGTACTCTATGTTGATCAACACTACATTCATTAAACGTATGTACGTTTAATTGGTGGCAACCTCACGTGCCTGTCGTTTAACGACAAAAACATTTGTCTAACATTTCAGTCTTCTTTTGAAAACCATATCAAGTAGTTGACAAAAGATAATAACATTTGATAACAAATGAATAGATTATCAATAACCCATTCAATATATCAAGTCTAGCCGAAAGGATTGGCTTCAACTTCATCATACATTAGCTCATGCGTAAGAATACACGAACTTCAAAACTTGTTCAGAATGAACTGAGACAAGAGTTAAAATACTTGCCTTTAGCGTCTGCTACGGTGTAATTACTTTATGTTCAAGTCTTTCAAGTCTCTACAATACATGATCACATAATGCCTTACATTAGGTCATATATAATCAAGTATGTATATGACTATCTTACCCTTCATCCCAATCTAATTGTGTATTAGATTCATTTACTATTCATTCCGGTTTACCATTATACTTGCATTTACATTTGACTAGTTTATCTCAACCTTTATACAACATCCTTAAGGTTTAACAAAGTTTAAACAATGTTAGTTTATGTTCCTTAAAGTATGTTTACTTTTAAATCCATTACCATTCCTTCTTTGTACTTATAAACATTCATCACTATCATTGTTACGAGACTAGCCTTGCGGCATGACTTTATATAACTTACCTCGCTTTCTGCGGTAGCGAGTTAACAATGGAGGTCCTGACTTGGCTGCTGCCATGAGTCCTCAATTAGTGGGCCGCGCTGCGGTGCCACTCTATAGAAGGTCATATGCATACATGGCGGCTGTGGCTGCCAAAAATGTACTAGAGTTCGCACTGCGGTGCGAGTTTCCAGTGTGCTCGGACACTTTTATGGTGCTGCGGCACCATCAATTGGCCTAGGGTTGGCCATGGCTGACTCAGGCTGAGCAAACCCTTTTCAAACTTCTAATTTTGTGAACTTCCTAGACGCATAATTTCCTCGTTATAAGTCCGAATTGGCTCATTCAAAAGCCTACAGTTCACAAATTACGTACTTTACGCGTTCATGCAAGAATTTTATCTATTTGACTTCGTTAGCTAAAAATTCACCTATTGGTTCATTTTTAACGTAAACGATAAACGTTCGTGAACGTTCAATGCTCGTTTCTTCGTTATAAGTCGGTATTCGATCATTTTCGAGTTCGCAACTCTAAAATGACAAACATGACTTGTCTCCATTGGAAAATAACATTTTCGAGTTCAAACTCAAAATTTGACTTCTAATCCGGGAATTTCACAAATTCGACGATCATCGTCCAATTATGCGATTTCCGGCAAATCCTCCTTACTTATGATTTGTTCCTTACTTCAAATGCATTTAATTCATTCTATGAACATCTTTACATACTTTATATAACAACTATTTTCATTGTTGGATTTTGACTTAATTTTCCATGAGCTTATAACTTATTAAGTTATAAACTACTTATAGCTTCATTGTTCATAACTTATGAAAGTTAATGTCTTTTAATCACCATGCATATATGTTCTCAACATATATTATCATTTATTTTAACATGATATAAATTCATATAAACCCTTAATTTATCATACTAACATTCAAGGTTTCCTTATAATAGGTTCATAACTTTTATAAGTTCAAATGACTTATTACCAACTTATGTGGCTTAAGTTCATTTGTTACACATTCTTCTTACTTCTTAACATTCATGTTCCTTAATCCAACTTTTCTTATCAACCTATCATGTGTTAGGTTTGTAATATTCATTGATTAATTAATCATTTGGGCCTGATCAAATTGCAAAAAACCAATCTTCGGAGTCCATTAACATTGCGTGTAAAATCGAGTTTAAAATTTTACAAACCATATACTTTGGATCACCCTTTATGCAATATTCATTATTAATTAAGCGAAAAGATAAAGAATAAAATCATACCCTTGAAGATCGAGCTTCCTCGGTACAAGTTCACCTCCAATCCTTTTTAGCGTTCAACTTGAATCCACGGGTTTGGTTCCTTCCTTTGATCAGCGTTAGCCACCCATGTGTTTGGCCTCTGAGGTGATCCACCAAGGAAGAAGAAAGATTCAAGAAGATGGGTTTTTGGCTCAAACCCTAGTTTTCTATCTCTATATAAAAAAGCGTACTCTCCCAACTATTGGAATTATTACGTATATTGTAAAAGTCAACAACCCCCCCCCATATAATAAGACTCCTCTTATTTATAGATGTGGGCAACCCACATTAACAATTAAGGAATTGGGTTTATTTAATTAATTAAATTCTTTTAATTAATTAAGCTCCCTAATCTTATTAGGGATAATTAATTAAACTCCTTTAACTAATTTTCCTTCTAATCCTATTAGGAATAAATGAGAATACTTATATTAAATTAATTCCTAAACTCTTTTAGAAATTAAAATAATAATAATTGTAATAATATTAATAAGACTCCTCTTATTAATTTATATTTAATATTTCTAAAATATTAAATAATAAATATTAAGCTATTTAATTTATTCTATCACCATAGATTAAATTAAATATACTTAACATATTATTACGATTATGCCATTAACTTCTTAAATAATTATTCTTCCTTTTATGGTGTGACCCTTTAGGTTCTCCATATTAAGCTTGGGTTGTGAATAAATCAATTAGAACAATTCTAATCTTATTTAAATAAATAAATTAAATAATTAATTTATTTAAATAAATAATATTTATTCTACTGATAGGGATAAGCCTCCTAGCGATCAACGACTTTCCGGATAATATAGATTTCAACATTAATCATAAAAAGAACCTTTGAGTAAATAGTTCTGCGTCTGATTCAATCCTTCCACCATCTGATGTCCCAATTAAATATAAGACATGGAATTCTTGTCAAGTCTTATTTTATTTAATTATATGTATTTCGATCTTAAATGCACAACTCCAAATAATGCAAATTAGAAACTCCTTTCTAATTTCATTACGCCTTAACCAAGGACTCTTTGGTTGTCATTTATATCGAATCACATAGGACATTTCTCTTCTTTTATTAGAAGTGGTAGATTCTTTATTGATCATACATTATCTCCATGTATACGACTTATTATACCCAAGCATACCCTTTGATATACCTAAGGGTCTTAAGGAATAAGTCAAAGTATAACTCATCATACACAAGATACTTATGATGATCTCAAGTCGAAGATCACTTGTACTACTATCACTACTGAAATTCTATTGACGAAATGAAGTAAAACTCCATTAGGTATTCCTTAGCGAGCCCGCGTTCGATGAACTTATTCTCTAATAAGCACCTACATACTTGCTTTAGTGTCTCCACACAAATGATCATGAGATCAATCATCCTCATCCAATGAGCAAGCAGCGTATGTACCAATCTATCGGATTCACTAATCCCCAATTTAGTAATCCAACGATTGGGAACTATTTTAGTTTTAAGCTTTCTAAAAATTTAGATCTCATTAGAATGATCATCATCATTATTCTAAAAGCATTGCTTAAAACTATGGGTTTATCACATATTATAAAACGACATCATGTAGATAATTAAAAGCCTTTAATAAATTAATACTTTTTATTAATAAATGAATAAGATTATTCTGAAAGTATATGCTTCATCATCAAACATGATTGGCTTGTGTGCATACTACTTTCAATCTCCCACTTGCACTAAAGCCAATCGTCATGGTATCTCATACTCTTCTTCTCTAAGTGGCGATTATCCTGCTTTGTTGGATAAGCTTTAGTTAATGGATATGTAATGTTGTTCTTGAGAGTCCACTATCTCTATAGTGATTTCCCATCTTTCAATGATTCTAATAATCAAATGAAAGTGCCACACACATGTTTAGATCCAAGATGAGACTTAGGAACTATTCCTAGTTACGTAATGAACTTTTATCCAAACAATCAACTTGCGACTTCATTTATAGCTATATACTTTGTCTTTATCACTAAACCAACAACTCTTTCTTTGTTTGGAACCTTTCAATTCACTTTGCACCCTTGTTCAAGGTAACCCTTTTACCTTAAAGTGGATTTTCTGTCGTCTTGAGTGCATGCGAAAAACTTGAGTCTGTTAAGCCCTCTGGTTTTAATTTAGACCCACCATGAATATGATCACATCCTTAGTGCTTGGTTAAGCACTTTAAGATGTTTTCAGCGACTTCATAGTGAACTTCTCCATAATATGGTGATCGACATCGGTCTCGTATATTTCATTGCATACATGATTGTCACTTTCATGCGACCTCTCTTTTCGAGAGTGCATGGGGACTATTAAGAGATACACTCCATAGCTCATCGACATGAGACATCTCTTGGAGTTTGCCATGCTAAACGACTTTAGCATCAAATGAATATCGTTCCTTGGGTTAAGTCGAGCATCCTCTTGTATCTATCTATATAGATTTTATCCCCAATTAAGATACTCTTCCCAAATCATTCATGGAGGAATGTTTGAACAACTTTATCTTTCTTGATTGTAGCATTGGTATGTCATTCCTTATCAAGTAGTATATCAACATATAATACTAGGAATGTCACGATGCTCCCATGACCCTTTTGTACACACTAGGTTCATTCTTATTTTGATAAAATCAAACTCTTTTGATTGCCTCATCAAAAGGATCCATCATTGCTTCATTTCTCTGATGTACCACTTTACCTCATCATCATCATCGGATCATCATCTTCATGATGTGTACCTCATCATCATCATCTTGATGAATCCATACCTCCAGGTATCTTGGTACTATTTCTGATTAGGTTGTGGTGCAATAGGTCCATCTACGAGTTCCTCTTATTTGACTTATAGTGTTTTGTGGTTCTTGAACTCTTGAAGATCTATTATCCTCCACTAGCCCTTTTAATGATAAACACATTTATCTTAGAAGGCGTGTGTTCACAACAAACACCTTTTTGCTAAGTAGGATTATAGAACATATACCTAAACTTACTTTAGGATGTCCCACAAATCGACACTTGTCAAATCTTGTCCCAAACTTATCCTTTGAAACCTTTTCACATAAGTTGGACAACCCTTATCTTAACATACTTAAGATTAGGAATCCTCCATGTCCATAACTTTTATGGAGTCTTGGGGCTGGGATTTTGAGGTTACCTTTTAAATAGATGTCTGTGACCATTTCTAGGACATTATCCCGAAAGGATCTTTGGAATGTCGGTAAAATCATTATGGACCGCACCATGTCCAACAAGGTATGATTTTTCCTTTCGAGATACATCAATCAATTATTAACGTATCGGGATGTGTCCATTATGAGAAAACCATTTGAGATGATCTAGAAACTTATTGCACAAGTATTTATTCCTTGATCTAATCAAAGAATCTTAATACTTTGTCAATTTGTTTCACTTACGAATTCTTTGAACCTTTCAAATAATTCACTTGTATTCGAACAAATACACATTCAACTCTTTGAATGATCATCTCCTTTTCTTATACTAATTTGTTCAATATGCAAAATTATTTTCATGTAAGTCAGTATACAAAATCCATTAAGTAATATTCGATTCTATACAAAAACATTATTATTATAAATAGAACAACAATTGTTCTTAATTATAATACCAAAGATTTCATTGTCCAACAATAAAATGGAAATAATATTTTTAACAAGAACTGGAATACTGATAACAACTTATTGACTTAATAGATTTGCCGTAGGCATTGCTAAACTATAAGTTTCTATGGCTAATATGACAACCTTTGCTTCATTTCCCACACATAGGATTACTTATCTTTGTTTAGCTTTCTACTTACCTTGGTCCTTCATAAATCTATATTTATGATAACCAAAGTCGGTATCCAATACCCAAGTAGAACCTTGACTTAAAGAAAAATTTATTTAAATCATGAACAAAATTGTATTTATGTAAAACTTCACTAAGCTTCTTTGGTTAGCCTCTGCAAGATGCTTCTCATGATTTCTTTCCGAGTGTCGGAGGCTTATTGCGGTGGAAGCAAACTCCTTTGCTATCAAATATCGATTTTGTTCTTATTATCCTTTGTTTACGCCTTTCTCTATTTACCTTCTTTGAATCGTTCTTCTTTTGAAGAAGATCCTTTGGCCCCTACCGGTAAGACTTGGTCTTTCTTGGTTGGAAAGTGACTCTCGACATTTTTCAACATGTTAAGCAAATCGGTGAGGCGATATATCTAGCTTGTTCATATGAAAAATTCACAACAATTGTGAAAGGAGTCCGGGAGTGAGTGCAAGATCAAATCTTGGCTCAACTCTCCATCCATGACAAAACCGGTTGTCCTAATTGATCAATCAAATTGATTATGTTAAGAACTTTTTATGCATCTTATAGTGCCATTGGCCGTTCTAGATCGGAAGAGCTCCTTAGATATCGATATCTATCGGTCCTACTTTCCTCACCATCAACTACTTGATGTGCGGGAATATAGTAAAAGCATCCATAGTTTCATCTTGTGTGAAGCTCGTTACTCGTGGATCTGAGCATGATGCGTTGAGCATTGTGCATCATCTTGCCACTTTCTAAAAGTAGCAATCTCTTCCTCGGAGGCATTATGCGCAACCATTGCGAGGATAGGCGTATTAAGGACATAAGATAGCTTTTTAGCTATGAGAACTATTCTCAAATTCCTTAACCAATCCGTTTAATTGGTCCACGGTTAATTTAGCATCTAATATGCTTGCGATGATAGTAATTTAGACATTGTAAAATTACGTAAATGAATTTGTAATTAACAACATTTTAACATACATTCTTTTATTAATTACCAAAATAATTTAGGTCTTGTTTTAAATTGGTATCTCCCTATTTTCTTCAAACTATATTACCCTCAATATATATAGTTAAATAAAATCTAATTAAAGATTTGCTAGTGAGAATAAGGATCCCATTTCAAATGTATATAGCCTTGTGGTGACCTGACAAACTATATATAAATAAATAGGTAGACAACTTTTGTCGAATTACATCAACTATGCAACTCCTTTTCTTTTGCCTCTTAGATTATTTTGATCAGTGGTGGCACATCCGAATCAAAATTATCCAAGTTAAGTCAACTAGCACTCCATATATTCAAAAAAAAAATATCATCCTTGTGGTGACCTGACAAAACAATATTGTTCAATTTTCTTTATAAGCATCAAATGTGATAAATTAACATCTTAAATACTTAATACTTGCCTTGTGGTGACACAACAAACTCATATTAAATATTTAATACTCTATTAATTTTATCATGCTAGAAAGCGACGTTCGATATTCCAAATATCTTTGAGCGCTTAGGACTTAATATAAAAATTGAGGGGTTTGTTATTAATTTGTCTCATCTTGTTTTTAGCGGCGGCATGCATATATATATATATAAAAATACGCGTCGTATTAATGAACATCTGAAAGCGTGTTTGCATAATATATAATATATATATAGTATAAGCATGCACATATAGAATACTATATTCTACTGGGATTGATTATGGACTTTTATTCTAGTTTGGTTCACTAGAGCCACCAAGTGAACCAAAAGGTCAAACCCTAGGGGTGCAAGAAATAATATTTAAATATAACTATTACATTTAAACTTGGGGCTCCATTACAAATGGGTCTTCAAAGCGCTCCTTGCTCCTTGATCTCCAATTTTTCAAAATTAATTCTAACTATTCCTATTACAAAACTATTTAAAATAAATAGAAACCTTGATCGTGATCGAGGGAAATACATAGGAGGAGATAGAATTTACATTAAAAAAATTAGAGAAGGCGAGTCTGTGAGACCCCATTTAATAAAACCCATACATTCATGCATCCAACTAAAATAAAATCCAATCATATTGGTCGATAGTCCATAATCAATCCCATTTATTATCATACACATCATCATATGCATCGATAAATAACATTCATCTTATGAATAATAAACATTTAATATATATATTGATATCATTTAATGGGCAAATTTAGTTAGTATAAAATCTAATTTTGAATCAAAATAAACTCCTTTATTTTAATCCAAATTTAAATCAAAATAAAACTATTTTATTTTAATTTATCCAATTTTGAATAAAATAAACTATTTTATTTTAATCAAAATCTTTAATCAAAATAAACTCCTTTATTTTAATTAATTATGGAATCGAATTCCATATAAAAAAAAAAAATTATTAAAGGAAACACGGATTATCTTTTCCTATTCACAAATAAACTCCTTTATTTTGAATAATATGAAATCTTATTTCATATTTAAATAAACTCCTTTATTTAAGGAAACATGGATTCTCTTTCTATTCACAAATAAACTCCTTTATTTTTTTGAATAATATGAAATCTTATTTCATATCTAAATAAACTCCTTTATTTAAGGAAATTGGATTCTCTTTCTTTCACAAATAAACTCTTTTATTTTTGAAAATAAACTCCTTTATTTTTATTTAAGAATAATATGAAATCTTATTTCATATCTAAATAAACTCCTTTTATTTAAGGAAAATAAAATTTCAACTCCAATTAGTTATCATGAATCGACTCTAATTAGTTATCATGAAATCCAATTCCAATTTAATTAGTTAAAATGAAATTTAATTTTAAAATTAAAATAAACTTTTTATTTTAATATTAAAATAAACCTTTTATTTTAATTATAAAATAAACTATTATTTATATATATATATATATATATATATATATATATATATATATATATATATATATATATATATATATATATATATATATATATATATATATATATATATATATATATATATATATATATATATATATATATATATATATATATATATATATATATATATATATATATCATTAATATATATCAGCTCCTTTTAAATCCTGATAGTATATATATATAAATGAGTTATATTTGGTCCACGTTATTAAAATCATTGGCGAAAGCAAAATTATTTTCATGTCTTTCATGTGCTTTAAAAAAAATTGCTCCTTTATTTTGTTATTTGATTTTTTTTTTTTTTTTTTAATAAATTTTATCTGATAAAATTATGCCCAATTAAATTGTTCTAAACACATATCGATATACATATCAAATTAAAACAATTAATAATTAGCATAAAGGTTTGGCTCACGATGCCCTTTATTAGGGTTTGTAATATTCATAAAACCTTGATCAAATTGCAAAAATTAAGCGGAAGCGAGTAAAATCGAGTTTAAAATTTTACAAACCATATACGGATCACCCTTTATGCACAATTATTAATTAAGCGAAAAAGATAAAAAATAAAATCATACCCTTGAAGATCGAGCTTCCTCGGTACAAGTTCACCTCCAAATCCTTTTCGCGTTCAACTTGAATCCACGGGGTTTGGTTCCTTCCTTTGATCAACGTTAGCCACCCATGTGTTTGGCCTCTAGAGGTGATCCACCAAGGAAAAAGAAAATTCAAGAAGATGGGTGGTTGGCTCGAACCTAGTTTTCTATCTCTATAGAAAAAACGTACTCTCCATGGATTGGAATTATTACGTATGTTGTAAAAAATCAACAACCCCCCCACCCATAATAAGACTCCTCTTATTTATAGATGTGAGCCACCCACATTAACAATTAAGGAATTGGGTTTTATTTAATTAATTAAATTCTTTTAATTAATTAAGCTCCCTAATCTTATTAGGGATAATTAATTAAACTCCTTTAACTAATTTTCCTCCTAATCCTATTAGGAATAAATGAGAATCTACTTATATTAAATTAATTCCTAAACTCTTTTAGAAATTAAAATAATAATAATTGTAATAATATTAATAAGACTCCTCTTATTAATTTATATTTAATATTTCTAAAATATTAAATAATAAATATTAAGCTATTTAATTTATTCTATCACCATAGATTAAATTAAATATACTTAACTATATTATTACGATTATGCCATTAACTTCTTAAATAATTATTCTTCCTTTTATGGTGTGACCCTTTAGGTTCTCCATATTAAGCCGGTTGTGAATAAATCAATTAGAACAATTCTAATCTTATTTAAATAAATAAATTAAACAATTAATTTATTTAAATAAATAATATTTATTCTACAATAGGGATAAGCCTCCCTAGCGATCAACGACTTTCCGGATAATATAGATTTCAACATTAATCATAAAAGAACCTTTGAGTAAATAGTTCTTAATCTGATTCAATCCTTCCACCATACTGATGTCCCGATTAAATATAAGACATGGAATTCTTTGTCGAGTCTTATTTTATTTAATTATATGTATTTCGATCCTTAAATGCACAACTCCAAATAATGCAAATTAGAAACTCCTTTCTAATTTCATTACGCTTTAACCAAGGACTCTTGGGTTGTCATTTATCGAATCACATAGGACATTTCTCTTCTTTTATTAGAAGTGGTAGATTCTTTATTGATCATACATTATCTCCATATACAACTTATTATACCCAAGCATACCCTTTGATATACCTAAAGGTCTTAAGGAATAAGTCAAAGTATAACTCATCATACACAAGATACTATGATGATCTCAGTCCAAGGATCACTTGTCTTACTATCACTTCTGAAATTCCTATTGACGAAAGAAGTAAAACTCCATTAGGTATTCCTTAGCGAGCCACGTTCGATGAACTTATTCTCTAATAAGCACCTACATACTTGCTTTAGTGTCTCCACACAAATGATCGTGAGATCAATCATCTCATCGATGAGCAAGCAGCGTATGTACCAATCTATCAGGATTCACTAATCCCCAATTTAGTAATCCAATGATTGGGAACTATTTTAGTTTTAAGCTTTCTAAAATTTAGATCTCATTAGAATGATCATCATCATTATTCTAAAAGCATTGCTTAAAACTATGGGTTTATCACATATTATAAAAGCGACATCATGTAGATAATTAAAGCCTTTAATAAATTAATACTTTTTATTAATAAATGAATAAGATTGTTACAAAGTATATGCTTTATCATCAAACATGATTGGCTTGTACTTGACTTGCTAAGTATCATACTAACGATTTCTTACTAATACTTCGCTTTTCTTTAATATTCTCAAATTAAGTCCAATTTAGTTTTCCATAACTATTATTATTACATAATCCGTCTTCCTTGATATTCTAATTATGTATTTCTCTAAATTCAAAAATAATTCTGAAGCGAATATCGATGAGTAGTGTTTTTAAAAATTTCTCGGAAAACTTTTATTCTTAGAAATTCAAACACTTTAATTCTTCATAATACTAAAATACTTCGACATTCCAACATCAATAGGTTATAGATAATGACAATCCATCTTATAATAAATTAATTTTATTATTATTTAATTTAATAAAATCAATTTACATAAAATCCAAAATTTCTCACGTTAGTTATAGAAATTTGCTTTATATTGATGTAAGACCCCAAAATTTTTAAATAAAAAGAAATTTCCTTTATTTATTATTTTGAAATAGTAAGGGTTGATTTGATTAATGTGGATAGTTAAGGGTTAAATCATGAAATATTTCAAAATAAGCAGTGGTTATAAAATATTCATTGTTGTCGGGGAATATTAGTTTGGTGGTGGAATATTAAATGCTTTATCGGGAATATTAAATGCGACGGTAGCGACCGTATGTGGGCCCATGTGAGCGATTGGATGAAGAAAAGCGACAAATATAAGTTGTTTTTAAATAATAGGCGTAGTTATTCTGAGATTATCTTTGTTGGAATACCGGTGGTTAAAACACACTAATCTGGCGTTGTTGAGCGATGCACGCGGTATTGCACCAATTATTGATTCTTACGTGAAGGCACTACTTTCGATAATGGTTACGATAATTCTTTTTCGATATTTTATTGAGTTAATAATTCTTTGCGTTGATATTTTATATTCTTTGTTGTTTGATAATTGTCATTACGATATTTTTTTCATTATCGAAGCAATAATTCATATTATCTGAATAATATTATTAGATAACATTATTGGCAATGTCTAGAAAGTTACATCTAAAGGAGAGGTTTGGTCACCTAATTGCGGCGCGATGAAGAAAAATTCTTATTGGAAAGCCCCTCTTTCTGAGGAGCTGCACGGTTGTCGATATTGTGATTACATAATATTATTTGTGAATAATTAATTATTGATTTATATGATGAGGAAAATATTGATTTTATGTGGATATAGATGGAGAAAATTTTTAAAATGACAATTGTTGAAAATTAATATTTTATCTTTTTACGATAAAATAATTCATTTAAATATATTATTTTAATAATATATTAATAATGTGATATTTTTTACAATGAATGTGGGATATATGAGTATCTGAGGAGGAAGAGTATTTTTGTTGCAATAAATGTTTAAAACATGTTAAACATGTTGGTGGACCCCATTTATTGGTGAAATTTGATTATAGCTTTGTAAAATCGCTTGGTTTGTGGATTTGGTCAATTTCTATTTGGAATTTGGAAAAACTTTCTTCTGCAAAGTTGTAGAAATTGAATTTCCTATAAAAACTCACTCGAGATTCGAATTTTCTGATGAAAGGGCTATTTATTATGAATTATTGAAGTTAGAAGCTCAAAATAATTGATTTTTTGGGAGTTTAAAATATTTTTTTAAGAAAAACGTTTTTTTATTTTTTTGAGTGGCTCACATGTGTTATAAATGATCTGAAATCAGATTTCTAAGGTGGGCTTGAATATTTTTAAGAAATATTATTATTTTATTAAATTTTACGCTTTGGTGTTAGCGTTTTCTATAAATAGGGTCTTGGGTTAGAATTGAAAATCACACGAAGTTTTCTCTTTTCTCTCTATATATTATCGGCGTATTCTTGTGAGTATTTTGAGTATACTTTGAGTATTGCTAGGCGGTGCAAGTTCCTTGACCTTATACAAATTATTCTAGCTAGAAATCTTGATCTTTTCGAGGTAAGGGATATTATTTTTTTAAGAATGATATTATTTCTTCAATATCATTATCTTTGAAATATTGATCTGAAGTTTTTATCAAATTTGGAACTTTTTCATGTCGGGGTTACTATTCATGGGTTCTTATTCATGAGTTCTTATTCACGAGTTCTTATTCATCTTATTCACGATTCTTATTCACGAGTCTTATTAATGAAGCGTGAAGATGTTTTTGTGGAATTTCTATCTTTTGGTGTCGAGTTACTATTCACGTGTTATCTGGCCTTATTCACGTATCTGACACTATTCACGTATATCTGATACTTATTCATAGAAAAATAAAATTTCTTCTTTTAAGTCCAAAATATCTATTACGGATACTAACTTTGATTGTATCCATGTTTTGATCATTCTTGAATTTTACACCACTATGATTATTTTTGAGGTATTTTTTGGGCGTGGATAAAACCAAGTCTGAATCCTTAATCCTTAATCCTTGTCATTTTGTTTCCTTTGGATTCGTTTCTTTAAAAAAAAAATATTTTTCATCATCCTCGGTCTTAAATGATGATATTATGGAATATCTTTGGCACATAGTGCAAAGATGAATGATTTCTTAAGAATATCTTTGGCTGTATGTGCAAATGATGAATGATTCTGAAGAATATCTTTGGCCGTAGTGCAAAGATGAGCAGTGTTTAAATGAACATGACCAAGTGATGAATATCTTTGGCACATAGTGCAAAGATGAATATTTGATTCGGATGTATATTGATTGATGTTACGAGGGATAAAAGATGAGCGATGAACTTTTAAATTCATACATAGAAGATAGTAGTTTGCATTCTCTACTTAACTCTTCTAATGAATTATTATTTCATTGCGAATATTGATTTAAAATTTGTTGTCTATTGTATTCTATTAGATTTTTCCTGTTGAAGACTAACGATAATTTGTTGTATATTATCTTAGTCATAATATTCTTCTTGAGCTAGTTGAGCTCACCCTTTTCCTTTTTGTTCCATTTTTCTCGGGGAGGCGAGAATATAGCGAGTGCAGTCGGGTATGGAATGAAGGTTTTAGAAAGGATTGTTTAGTAGTCCTCACCATTTTTGTAAAATAATGTATCGATAAATGTGATGAGGATTTATTTGAGTATAGATATTATCAGAAGATAATATTTGTATTCAAACTCACAGTTTTCTTGTTGTAATAATAAAGTTGTAGTTGTTTACGTACCATGTATTGACAACTCGAATGGGTGATGTATACCTATTTTGGGGGCGTCGCGGTTAATTGGTATCGAGCTTAGGGATATGATCTCTGGCGGAGATCGGGAATAGAACTAGGAGGGAGAGCGAGTAAATCCTTAGCTAGTGTGTCTACTAGCTTATTTGTTAGTTAGTCGATATATAGGGATATTATGTGATATATTGATTTCCTTAATTAACCCTTGTTTTATGGCGGTGTTGAGAATGTCGTTGAGAATATTAACAATGGAAATGAGGCCGAGTGGAGATGCTGTACTCACCAGCGAGGAGAGCGTCTGTGACAGTGGCAATGTTCCTCCTGTGAACAACACCATTGAAGCGAGATGATGAGCGAGGGATGTTTAGAAGTTTTTGCGATTCATGCAAAAATCGAATGAGGAGACTTCGTGTTCAAAATCTGAGGAGAAATGATAGCAATTCACGGGTTGTCACGACCAAGCGATTCGAAGTTGGGACCACGAAATTTAAGGAAAGCGGATCCGATCATGGCGGAAACATGGGTCAAACAAATTACCAAGATATTCGATGTCTTGGGATGCGGCGGAAAACGAAGGTTCCATTCGCCCACCTTTATGTTAAAATGGCGAAGCGAGACTCTTTGGTGGGAGTGCGTGAAGCGTACCCATCCGGTACTTTTCGGCGTGTCTTGGGAGGCGTTTGAAAGCTATTTAATGACAAATACTTTCACGAAAGTGTTAAATCGTATGAAGGAAGTGGAGTTCATCGATTGGAACAAAACAACAACATGGCGGTGTCTCGATGCGAGGCAAAGTTTGCGAGTTATCGGTTTTGCACCTCATTTGGTGGAGAATGAGGAGCGTATGGCGGGATGTTTCTTAGAGGTTTGAAACCCGGCGTCGTCGATATCTCATTTCTCATAAATTTTCTCTTTATTCGGATGTTGTAAGCAGGGCTCAATTATTAGAAGCGAGATAGCGAAATGATACGTCGGTTGAGGACCATGACCGAGGATCGTGCGAGATAGCGATCAGCGAATAATAATGATAACCGGAGAGAAAGCAGACGGACAAAATGGTAACCACTCTGGTGGTAATCATGGCCATGAAAATAGAAGAAGCGAGTCGGGAGGAGATTTTAAAAGAGAGATTTAACAACGACCATGTGAAGATGGCGGTCTTGCGTGACAAGCTGGTTCTAAGGGAGGAGAAACGACCACCGGGTCGTATATCTATAAATCACGGAAAAGAGGGACATATCGATCAAAGCGCCCTGACAGTTCAAGGTATGCTATAATTGTGGAAAGGAAGGACATATCGCTCGAGATTATGCGATGTGAAAACCTAGTTCGTGAGGGGCGGTGACTCAAAAAGTATCCCGAGAAAAAGTCAAAAGTCAGCGATTAGGGAAGAAGCGTTTGTTGTGGTTTGTCATAAATCGAGGAACCAAGCGAGGTGATCACGGGTAAGCTATTTATAAATTCTTGCGAAGTTTATACCTTACTTGATCTGGGTGCTACCCATTCATTTATCTCTCTGCATGTGCTCAGCGTTTAAACTTGACTCAGGAGAAATTAGACTTTGACTGTATCTGTGGAAACTCAGTTAGGAGAAACTTTCATCACATCCTTTGTTTATAAATCTTGTTTGATTCAAGTTGGCACCATTACCTTACTGTTGACCTTATCTCTTTAAAGATACTTGCTTTTGATGTGATTTTAGGGATTGATTGGTTAACTACTCATCATGCCAAAATTGATTGTTTTAATAAGGTTGTTAGTTTTCATATTCTAACTTGAACTTTGTTATGCAATTCAACAAACTAAACCATTAAAATCAATCAACATCATTCTAATCATAAAGCTATTAGTTTATTAAAAAGCGGATGTCAAGCTTTCTTAGCCCATGTTATGGATTTGAATAAAGACACGTCAAATTTGAATAATATTCTGTTGTTATTGACTTTCTGGCGTATTTCTGAAGAACTTCCGGTCTACCCCGAGCGTGAAGTTGAATTCTTTATTGATCTTGAACTTTGGTACAAAGCCCATTTCTAAAACCCCATATCGAATGGCTCTATTGAACTTGAGGAGTTAAAGGTCCAACTCTGAGGAATTGTTGGACATCGGTTTCATTAGTCTAGTACATCTCCTTGGGGTGCTCTGTTTTATTTGTAAAGAAGAAAAAGCGGGGGTATGCGACTTTGTATTGACTATCGGGGAATTGAACCATGTCACCATCGAGAATAGGTATCCTCTACCTCGTATTGATGACTTGTTTGACCCGATTGCAAGGGCACAATTCTTTTCAAAAATCGATCTTAGATTACGGATATCATCAATTTGAAGATTAGAAGCGAGGATATTCAAAAGGCGCCTTGAACTTCGGTATGGGCATTATGAATTCTTAGTCATGTCTTTTCGACTAACTAATGCTCCTGCGGCTTTCATGGATATGATGAGCAAGTATTCAAGGAATATTTGGATCGATTCGTTGTTGTCTTTATTGATGACATCCTCATATATTCCAAAAGTCGTGAAGATCATGAGCACCATTTGAAAATTTGGTACTCCAAAACTTCGTGAAAACCAACTATATGCCAAATTGAAGAAATCACGAGTTACGGCGAGGAAGTAGCATTCCTTGGGCACGTGGTGTCGAAACATGGAGTATCTGTTGATCCGTGAAGATTGAAGCAATCTGAAGTTAGGAACAGCCAAAGTCGGTGGTGAAATCGTAGTTTTTGGGCTTAGTGGTTATTATCGGAGATTAGTGGAAGGGTTTTCTCGAATCGCTACTCCATTAACTCATTAACTTCGGAAGGATACAAAATTCGTTTGGAAGCGAAGAATCGAGAAAAGTTTCCAAGAGCTTAAGAGAGACTTATTTGGCTTGTTCTATGATACCATCTGGTTCGGATGGATTTGTTATCTCTGATGATGCTTGAGGCAAAGGGTTAGGATGTGTTCTCATGCAGCGTGGGAAAGTCATAGCCTATGCCTCGCGACAACTTAAAAGAGTATGAGAGGAATTATCCTACTCATGATCTAGAGTTAGCGGCCCGATCGTTTTCATGCTAAAAATATGGAGCACTATCTATATGGGGAGAAAGTGGAGATATATTCGGACCATAAAAGCCTTAAATATTTCTTCACTCAAAAAGAACTCAACATGCGGCGGCGACGTTGGCTCGAGCTATTGAAAGACTACGACCACACTATTCATACCATCTGGAAAAAAGCGAGCGTGGTAGGTGGCGCGTTGAGTAGAAGATCATATCTTGAGAGGAGCGAGTGCGATGATGTCAAGTATCTGCGTAGAACCAACTTTAATAGAAAAAGTTAAGGTTGCTCGAGCCATGGCCGGAGATGATCGTATGAAGAAGAAAGTACAAGAAGGAGCTATTAGGGCGAGAATTGATGAAGAAGGAATACTTGAGTCCACTCTAGACTTTGTGTTCCTAACGACTACGATTTGAAGTACAAGATTATGATGGAGGCACACATACGCCATTTGCAATCCATCACGGAAGTACTAAAATGTATCGTGATCTTGACATACATTTTGGTGGAACAATATGAAGAGAGAGATTGCAAAGTTTATCTCGATGTGTTTAACTTGCCAGCGTGTAAAGGCGGAGCATCTTGTACCTAAGGGTCCGTTGCAACCACTTGAGATTAGGAATGGAAGTGGGAACACATTACTATGGATTTACGTTCTGGGTCTTCCTACGGTTTCTCAAGGCATCAATGCTATTTGGGTTATTGTTGATAGATTAACCAAGTCTGCTCATTTCTTGCCGTCTGGAGACTTATTCCTTGAGCGTCTTGCTAGTATATACGTGAATGAGATTGTGAGGTTGCATGGCATGCTGTATCCATAGTTTGGATCGTGACCCAAGATTCACTTCAAGATTTTGGGTTAGCTTGCAAAAAAGCTATGGGCGCAGTTTGCGATTTAGTTGACATACCATCCCCAAGCAGATGGACAATCGAGAGAGGACTATTCAAACTCTTGAAGATCTATTAAGACTACGTGTCCTAGACTTCAAGGGGCGTTTGGGATAAGTATTTACCATTGGTGGAATTCTCCTACAACAACAGTTATCGAGCAAGTATAGGTGTGGCTCCATTTGAAGCATTATATGGGCGAAAATGTAGTTCTCCATATGTTGGGATGAGGTGGGTGAAGCAACATTGTTGGGACCCGAGTTAAATGCGTATGACTACCGAAAAGATCGAAATGATTCGACAAGCGTATACAAAGCGGCACAAGATCGACAAAAGAGTTATCGCGGATCTTCATCGAAAGGGCGTGGAATTTAATGTAGGGGATCATGTATTGTTGCGAGTTGCTCCATGGAAGGGAGTTACAAGATTTGGGAAGAGAGAAAGCTCGATCCACGATTTATTGGTCCATTTCAAATTCTTGGCCAGAGTAGGAAATGTAGCTATAGACTTGCGTTACCTCAAGAGTATGTCTACGTGTTCATAATGTGTTTCACATATCATGCTTAAATAAATATGTGAAAGACCGAACCACGTTATTGAGTTAGAACCGGACGAGATAGCCAGAAGACTTAACGTGTGAGGAGGTACTGTCAAGATCTTGGATAGGAAGGAGCATGTCCTACTGTGAAAGGTCATACCACAAGTTAAAGTTTTGTGGAGGAATCATGCTTTATAGAGGAAATGACACAGGGAATTGGAAAGCGGAAATGAAAGCGAGGTATCCTCACCTTTTGAAACACCACAGTCGTCACGTCGATTTAGAGGGCGAAATTTCATAAGGAGGGAGGTTGTAAGACCCCAAATTTTTAAATAAAAGGAATTTCCTTTATTTATTATTTTGAAATAGTAAGGGTTGATTTGATTAATGTGGATAGTTAAGGGTTAAATCATGAAATATTTCAAAATAAGCAGTGGTTATAAAATATTCATTATTGTTAGGGAATATTAGTTTGGTGGTGGAATATTAAATCTTTGTCGGGAATATTAAATGCTGACAGTAGCCTTGACCATGTGTGGGCCCATAACGTGAAGCGATTGGATGAAGAAAAGCGACAAATATAAGTTGTTTTTAAATAGCGGCGTAGTTATTCTGAGATTAATCTTGTTGGAATACCGGTGGTTAAAACACACTAATCTGGCGTTGTTGAGCAGTGCACACGGTATTGCACCAATTATTGATTCTTACGTGAAGGCACTTTACTCGATAATGGTTACGATAATTCTTTATTCGATATTTTATTGAGTTAATAATTCTTTGCGTTGATATTTTATATTCTTTGTTGTTTTGATAATTGTCATTACGACGATATTTTCATTATCGAAGCAATAATTCATATTATCTGAATAATATTATTAGATAACATTATTGGCAATGTCTAGAAAGTTACATCTAAGGAGAGGTTTGGTCACCTAATTGCGGCATGATGAAGAAATTCTTATTGGAAAGCCCTCTTTCACAGGAGCTGCACAGTTGTCGATATTGTGATTACGTAATATTATTTGTGAATAATTAATTATTGATTTATATGATGAGAAAAATATTGATTTTATGTGGATATAGATGGAAAAAATTTTAAAATGACAATTGTTGAAAATTAATATTTTATCTTTTACGATAAAATAATTCATTTAAATATATTATTTTAATAATATATTAATGGTGATATTTTACAACGAATGTGGGATATATGAGTATCTGAGGAGGAAGAGTATTTTTGTTGCAATAAATGTTTAAAACATGTTAAACATGTTGGTGGACCCCATTTATTGGTTGAAATTTGATTATAGCTTTGTAAAATCGCTTGGTTTGTGGATTTGGTCAATTTCTATTTGGAATTTGGAAAAACTTTCTTCTGCAAAGTTGTAGAAATTGAATTTCCTATAAAACTTCATGAGATTCAATTTTCTGATGAAAGGGCTATTTATTATGAATTATTGAAGTTAGAAGCTCAAAATAATTGATTTTGGGAGTTTAAAATATTTTTTAAGAAAAACGTTTTTTTTGTTTTTGAGTGGCTATGTGTGTTATAAATGATCTGAAATCAGATTTCTAAGGTGGGCTTGAAAATTTTTAATATATATATTATTATTTTATTAAATTTTACCTTTGGTGTTCTAAGCATTTTCTATAAATAGGGTCTTGGGTTAGAATTGAAAATCACACGAAAGCTGAAGTTTTCTCTCTATATTATCGGCGTATTCTTGTGAGTATTTTGAGTATACTTTGAGTATTGCTAGGCGGTGCAAGTTCCTTCACCTTTATATATCGGTATTCTAGCTAAAAATCTTGATCTTTTTCGAGGTAAGGGATATTATTTTTTTTTTTTAAGTAATGATATTATTTCTTCAATATCATTATCTTTGAAATATTGATCTGAAGTTTTTATCAAATTTGGAACTTTTTCATGTGGGGTTACTATTCATGGGTTCTTATTCATGAGTTACTATTCACGAGTTTCTTATTCACGAGAGTTCTTATTCACGATTCTTATTCACAGTACTATATTAATGAAGCGTGAAGATGTTTTTGTGGAATTTCTATCTTTTGGTGTCGGAGTTACTATTCACGTATCTGGCACTATTCACGTATATCTGACACTATTCACGTATCTGTACTATTTATTCATAGAAAAATAAAATTTCTTCTTTTCGTCCAAAATATCTATTACGGATACTAACTTTGATTGTATCCATGTTTTGATCATTCTTGAATTTTACACCACTATGATTATTTTTGAGGTATTTTTGGGCGTGGATAAAACCAAGTCTGAATCCTTAATCCTTAATCCTTGTCATTTTGTTTCCTTTGGATTCGTTTCTTTAAAAAAAAATTTTTTCATCATCCTCGGTCTTAAATGATGATATTATGGAATATCTTTGGCTGTAGTGCAAAGATGAATGATTTCTTAAGAATATCTTTGGCACATGTAGTGCAAAGATGAATGATTTCTGAAGAATATCTTTGGCGCGTAGTGCAAAGATGAGCAGTGTTTAAATGAACATGACCAATCGATGAATATCTTTGGCACATGTAGTGCAAAGATGAATATTTGATTCGGATGTATATTGATTGATGTTACGAGGGATAAAAGATGAGGCGATGAACTTTTAAATTCATACATAGAAGATAGTAGTTTGCATTCTCTACTTAACTCTTCTAATGAATTATTATTTCATTGCGAATATTGATTTAAAATTTGTTGTCTATTGTATTACTATTATATTTTTCCTGTTGAAGACTAACGATAATTTGTTGTATATTATCTTAGTCATAATATTCTTCTTGAGCTAGTTGAGCTCACCCTTTTCCTTTTTGTTCCATTTTTCTCGGGAGGCGAGAATATAAGCGAGTCAGTCGGGTATGGAATGAAGGTTTTAGAAAGGATTGTTTAGTAGTCCTCACCATTTTGTAAAATAATGTATCAATAAATGTGATGAGGATTTATTTGAGTATAGATATTGTCTAGAAGATATTTTGTATTCAAACTCAAGATAATATTTGTATTGTTTCACATACAAACTCACAGTTTCTTGTTGTAATAATAAAGTTGTAGTTGTTTACATTTAAGAGTCGTACCATGTATTGACAACTCGGGAATTTTATGGTGGAATGGTGATGTATACCTATTTTGGGCACCTCTGAGGCCAAATACTTGGGTGGCTAACGTTGATCAAAGGAAGGAACCAAACCATGTGGATTTAAGTTGAATGCGAAAAAGATTTGGAGGTGAACTTGTACCTGAGGAAGCTCGAATCTTCAAGGGTATGATTCTTGTTCTTTATTGTGACGCCCCCAAAATAGGTATACATCACCCATTCTGAGTCACCAGGATATCACTCTATAAAAATCAAATACAAACTTCATTTATACAACTGTTGAACTATCGTGCAGAGTACGACAACAGATAAGCTATGAGTTTCAATAAAAAATCTATGTAACTATAATGGTGCCTCGACCACAACACTTTACAAAGGTACTTTATATAAAAGTACAATCAATAACTGTTTTAGAAATTAAAATCTTTGGGAAATGCTCAAAGAAACCTTCGTACATAGGAGGCCATGAATCTAAGTTATGATAGATATCATATGCCCAGAGAATTATCCTTGGTTGACCCAATAGACCCCAAAGAAAAATGAGAAGATTACTATCATCTTCTTTCCAATGGTGAGTCTTCTCTTGACATATAATTATCTCCACTGTCTCCAAGTGAAAATTATATTTCAAATAAACTCCAAGATCATATAGGTAGTGCACGTAGATATACTCAGCAAGTGGATGTGCACAACCCTATCTTATGATAACACGAGGTTGTATGTCATCAGACATCTTGTATAATAGTGGCAAAACACCCTTCCAAAGTTGGGTTCACCACACCCTATTCGGTTCACCAAAATTAAATATCAAATGACGTATACAATACGACACACTTATCTAAAGTTCTCAATAAAATTATTTCCATACTATTTAGGAAGAACCTCAACAGCTATAGACCACCGTTCTATTCTCCTGTTACCCCCGCTCAACCCAGCTACACTCTTATTACCTGAAAGGAATTGTGAAGCAAAAGGGTGAACACAACTAGCTCAGTAAAGAATATCATAACTAAAGATAATTAAATTATCAATAGCTTTCGTCAATAATAAATCAGAGATTTAGAACATATGGTAGATGATAAAACTTTTCAAACATAGTTGTAGCAGAACGAGCAATCCATTAGAAGAGTCAAATAGACCATCAGATCTATTATCTTCTCTATGTTAAAAGTCCACCGATAATGTTTTATCCCTGTAACATCAATCAACAATTCTTGTCCACAATCATATGAATAACTCATAATCATAATTGTGATTCTAAATTCCTTTTCGCACCTGTGGGGCGAAGATAATTTTCATCACCTATCTTCACCTGAAATATCAAAAATCATGGTTATACAAAATCACAATTACTGCTCATAATCATACTAATAAATTCATCTTTGCACTACGCCAAAGATAAACAACTGTATAACCAATAACTAACAGTTCATCTTTGCACTACAGGCTAAAGATATACAACTGTAGAACCAATAACCAACAGTCCATCTCTGCACTATAGGCCAAAGATATACAACTGTAAAACCAATAATGATGTGACTCGGCTTAATAGTATCACGACCATGAATTATCCATGCACTACGGGCCAAGGATATTCATGTTTTCAATTACGGTCATGATTATACCGAATAATCCCTGGTCATAATCATACCAAGTCCATCTATGCACTACGGGCCAAAGATGACTTTTACCACATCATTTATAATATTACGGTCATGATTATACCGAATAATCCTTGGTCATAATCATACCAAGTCCATCTATGCACGTAAGTCACAGATGACTTTCAACACAATATAAGCATGAGGATTATAACAACGATATAAAGAATCAATCAAATGAGATAAAGAATAAATAATAAACATTTATAATGTAACTTATTCAGGGTTCAAGAATATCTCAATGTTATCAATCACTTAATAATCTCATAATCTAATATCATTAATATTATAACAATATTTTAATTATTTCTTAAACTTATAAATAATTTATTTTAATTGTTTACACTTTACCAAATAATGGATTTAATCATTCAAAATGGCATACTCATAAGATTTCATCACCAATGATCAAATCGCTTATCAAAAATCTGCATATACCCTATATAGGATTTTCAAGCCATAAAATCCTATTTACCAATTTTCAACTTCACATAACATATTTAACTCGTATACTCATAACTAGTGCATTTTGATGAAAAATACCAAATAAGTCCCAAAAATATTTCTTTTCTGGGATTTAGCATAATATAGTCCCATATTGAACATGTATTTTTCTTGAAATTTTTAAAATTCATTTACTATTTTTCATAAATCAATTTCTAATTAATTCCTTAAGAAATTAGCTACCTCAAGTTTAACTCCAGAAATTCCCTAATCTTGGCCGGATCTTACACATGTTAATGTGATCTTCCAGTTTAAATTTCATGGTCATCGGAGTTATAAAACTCCGGTTATAACATTTTTCGTCGAAAAAACCTAAATATTGAAATGGTCATAACTTGCTCATTTTAAGTCGGAATGAGCTCATTTTTGGACAGGACGTACTTTATACCATATATTTTCATGTCCCAAAAGGCTGAATTTTTCTCATAAATTAAGTTCTTAAAAAAACCCTTTTAAACTTCTAGGCGTAGCTTTTTAGTATTTTGCGCTTTTGACTCCTTTGCTAAAAAAATTAGTCCACCACGAAAAATCTACAACACCTTTTCCAGTGATTCCACTTAGATAAGTTAGAAAACTCATAGATCTAACTCTAGAACTTAACCACACTCAAAAATTCAAAATATAATAGGAGATATGGTCAATTGAATTTCATATTCCATTTTCACCAAAATCTGATTTTCAACCCTTTGTGATTTATAAGAAACTTTCATGTTTTCACATAATAACCAACATAACTTATCATAACACATACTAAAACTACATATACCCATGATTTTAATCAGTCCAATGCTTTTATTATGACTTTCATCATAATCCACGTAAATAAATCATTTCCATAATTTAATAAAGAATGTATACAAAGGATCATTCATCATGCATGTGGTAATCAACATAGACAGGTTATTCCAATAGAATAATAAAGAATGGAATAACTGAAGAATTCACCATGCATGCGATAGATCGCACAGACAGGTTATTCTCAACAGAATAATAAAGAACGGAACCGAATTAGCGTAATTTGCATCGTACACAGATATTCCAACAGAATAATAAAGAACGAACCGAATCGTAAGTAATTCGCACCTACAAGATATTCCAACAGAATAATAAATAATGGAACCAGGTCATGCGTAAACGCACAGATAGGATATTCTGACAGAATAATGAAGAATGGAATAATAAAAGAATTTCACCATGTATGCAGTAGTTCGCACAGACAGGTTATTCCAACATAATAATAAGGAATGGAATAATAGAAGAATTTCACCATGTATAGGGTCCGCATTATACGAGGTTATTCCAATGTAATAATAAAGAATGGAATAACGAAGTTTTATTCATGAATACGAAAGAAATAATACCCCTTACGAGTACAACAAATAATATCCCTTACCTTAGAACAAACTGGATATAGGAGTGGTGAAGCAGTAGAATATTTTTCTTCTTTTTCTCTATAGTTTCTCTCTAGAGTTTCAAAAATGAATTAAGAAGAAATAATGAAGGAATGAGCTTCTATTTATAGGAGAATTGATTTTAAGCGAATAGTAACTAATTCTGAACGGTCCGATCAATTTACTTTTTTAAAAAGAATATAATATATTCTATTGGTTTACTATAAAATATTCTAATAAAACAAAATCTTTTAAATAAAATATAATATATTCTATTTATAATCTAATAAAATGAATAACTTTATAAAAGTATTAAAAAGATTTTATATAAAAAGTTTTTCTATTTTATTACATTAATAATACTAATAAAACAAAATTTCATCATCATTATTATAATTCACACTTCATTAATCGAATTCACAATGTTGTTCCCCGTGAAAGAGGGGCTTTTTAATAATGATTTCTCCTATATTAGTAGCATAATTAGGTGACCAAACCTCTCCTCAAGTAACTTCTAGACATAATGCTAATATTGCAAATAATAATATTAATAACTTTGTTATCTCAATTATTGATTTAATAATATATAAAATATCTACAATAATTAGATCAAACCGAGTGACTTCTCATAAGCATTAATAATCAATACTGCAGTGTATATTATGCAACCACGCCGTATTTTACCACCGATTATTTTATGACAACTTGCTTAATTTGAAAAAAATTTTCAAATGTCACCCTTAACTTTAAACTTTTATCAATTTAACTATTTACAAAAATAGAAAAATTGAATACTTTTATTTCATAAAATTCGGGGTCTCACAATCTCCCCTCCTTATAAAATTTCGCCCTCGAAATTTATGTACGTACCTGATATTAGAAGAGATGAGAATACTTTGCTTTCTTTTCAGATTATACATTCCCGATTATATCCTCTCTATCATGATTTTTCCATTGCTCATCTCCTGTATTTCAGATATCATTCTAATATATACTTCAAAACAAGGTTAATTGACATATCATAATTTGTCAACTTATCAAATAAACAATTTCAGCTTAGGTAAGTCACACACTAGCGAAGTATATTACTCGTCTCTCCCCTCCTAGTTCTAGACTCATATCTCCGCCAGCGACAATATCCCTAAGCTCTGATACCAAATGTGACGCCCCAAAATAGGTATACATCACCCATTCTGAGTCGCCAAATATCACTCTATAAAACTCAAATATAAACTTCATTTATACAACTGTTGAACTGTCGTGCAGAGTATGACAACAGATAAGCTGTGAGTTTCAATACAAAATCTATGTAACTCTCATGGTGCCTCGACCACAACACCTTACAAAGGTACTTTACATAAAAGTACAGTCAATAATTATTTTAGAAATTAAAATCTTTGGGAAATGCTCAAGGAAACCTTCGTACATAGTAGGCCATGAATCTAAGTTATGATAGATATCATATGTCCAGAGAATTATCCTTGGTTGACCCAAAAGACCCCAAAGAAAAACGAGAAGATTACTATCATCTTCTTTCCAATGGTGAGTCTTCTCTTGACATATAATTATCTCCACTGTCTCCAAGTGAAAATTATATTTCAAATAAACTCCAAGATCATATAGGTAGTGCTCGTAGATATACTCAGCAAGTGGATGTGCACAACCTTGTCTTATGATAACACGAGGTTGTATGTCATTTGACATCTTGTATAATAGTGGCAAAACACCCTTCCAAAGTTGGGTTCACCTCACCCTATTCGGTTCACCAAAATTAAATATCAAATGACGTATACAATACGACACACTTATCTAAAGTTCTCAATAAAATTATTTCCATACTATTTAGGAGAACCTCAACAGCTATAGACCACCGTTATTCTCCTCATTATCCCCAGCTCGACCCAACCCAGAATACACTCTTATTACGAAAGGAATTGTGAAGTAAAAGGGTGAGCACAACTAGCTTAGTAAAGAATATCATAACTAAAGATAATTAAATTATCAATAGCTTTCGTTAATAATAAATCGAGATTTAGAACATATGGTAGATGATAAAACTTTTCAACCATAGTTGCAAATGAATGAACGAGCAATCCATTAGAAGAGTCAAATAGACCATCGGGATCTATTATCTTCTCTATGTTAAAAGTCCACCAATAATGTTTTATCCCTGTAACATCAATCAACAATTCTTGTCCACAATCATATGAATAACTCATAATCATAATTGTGATTCTCAATTCCTTTTCACACCCAGGACGAAGATAATTTTCATCACCTATCTTCACCTGAAACATCAAAAATCATGGTTATACCAAATCACAATTACTACTCATAATCATACTAAAAAATTCATCTTTGCACTACGACCAAAGATAAACAACTGTATAACCAATAACTAACAGTTCATCTTTCCACTACAGGCTAAAGATATACAATCAGTAAAACTAATAACCAATAATGTATCCATCTTGCACTACAGCCAAAGATATACAAATCAGAAAACCAATAATGATATGACTTCGACAATAGTATCATGACCACGAATTATCCATGCACTACGGGCCAAGGATATTCATGTTTTCAATTACGGTCATGATTATACCGAATAATCCCTGGTCATAATCATACCAAGTCCATCTATGTACTACATGCCAAAGATGACTTTTACCACATCATTTATAATATTACGATCATGATTATACCGAATAATCCTTGGTCATAATCATACCAAGTCCATCTATTCACGTAAGTCACAGATGACTTTCAACACAATATAAGCATGAGGATTATAACAACGATATAAAGAATCAATCAAATGAGATAAAGGATAAATATTAAACATTTATAATATAACTTATTCAGGTTCAAGAATATCTCAACGTTATCAATCACTTAATAATCTCATAATTTAAT
The DNA here is from genome assembly GCA_020205615.1 of Panax quinquefolius. NCBI lineage: Eukaryota > Viridiplantae > Streptophyta > Magnoliopsida > Apiales > Araliaceae > Panax > Panax quinquefolius. The sequence continues at coordinate 83,227,781 of CM035155.1, forward strand.
ATCATTAATATTATAACAATATTTTAATTATTTCTTAAACTTATAAATAATTTATTTTAATTGTTTACACTTTACCAAATAATGGATTTAATCATTCAAAATGTGTCATACTCATAAGATTTCATCACCAATGATCAAATCACTTATCAAAAATCAAGATATACCACATATAGGATTTCTAAGCCATAAAATCCTATTTACCAATTTTCAACTTCACATAACATATTTAACTCATATACTCATAACTAGTACATTTTGATGAAAATATGAAATAAGTCCCAAAAATATTTCTTTTTTGGGATTTAGCAAAATATAGTCCCATATTGAACATATATTTTTCTTGAAATTTTTAAAATTCATTTACTATTTTTCATAAATCAATTTCTAATTAATTCCTTAAGAAATTAGCTACCTCAAGTTTAACTCCAGAAATTCCCAAATCTTGGCAGGATCTTACACATGTTAACGTGATCTTCCAGTTTAAATTTCATGATCATCGGAGTTATAGAACTCCAGTTATAGCATTTTTCGTCGGAAAAACCTAAATATTGAAATGGTCATAACTTGCTCATTTGAAGTCGAAATGAGCTTATTTTTGGACAGGAGATACTTTATACCATATATATTCATGTCCTAAAAGGTCGAAATTTGTCTCACAAATTAAGTGGCGAAAATAGCCCTTTTAAACTTCTAGGCAGTAACCTTTTTGATGTTTTGCAGTTTTTGACTCATTTGCTATAATCAGTCCACACAAAAATCTACAACACCTTTTCCAGTGATTCCACTTAGATAAGTTAGAAAACTCATAGATCTAACTCTATAACTTAACCACACTCAAAAATTCAAAATATAATAGGAGATATGGTCAATTGAATTTCATATTCTATTTTCACCAAAATCTTATTTTCAACCCTTTGTGATTTCTAAGAAACTTTCATGTTTTCACATAATAACCAACATAACTTATCATAACACTTACTAATACTACATATACCCATGATTTTCATCAGTCCAATGCTTTTATTATGACTTTCATCATAATCCACGTAAACAGATCATTTCCACAATTTAATAAGGAATGAATACAAAGGATCATTCACCATGCATGTGGTAATCCACATAGACAGAGTTATTCCATAGAATAATAAAGAAAGCAATAACTGAAGAATTCACCATGCATGCGAGAGATCGCATGACGGTTATTCTCAATGGAATAATAAAGAAGCGGAACCGTGTCGAGGCGTAATTTGCAAAATGATATTCTAACGAATAATAAAGAATCGGAACCAATTCAGGCGTAATTAATTACTTGAAGCGAGTGATATTCCAACAGAATAATAAATAATAGAACCAGGTCATGCGTAAACGCAGAGATAGGATATTCCGATAGAATAATAAAGAATTGAATAATAGAAGAATTTCACCATGTATGCAGTACTTCGCATAGACAGGTTATTCCAACATAATAATAAGGAATGGAATAATAGAAGAATTTTACCATGTATAGGGTAGTCTGCGTATACAGGTTATTTCAACAGAATAATAAAGAATTGAATAACAGAAGTTCTATTCATGAATACGAAAGAAATAATACCCCTTACGAATACAACAAATAATATCCCTTACCTTAGAACAAACTGGATATAGGAGTAGTGAAGTAGCAAAATACTTTTCTTCTTTCTCTCTATAGTTTCTCTCTCTAGAGTTTTAATTGAATTCGTAAGAAATAATGAAGGAATGAGCTTCTATTTATAGGAGAATGGGTGAATAGTAACTAATTCTGAATCGGTCCGATTGATTTACTTTTAAAACAGACGGTCCAGTTGGTTTACTATAAAATATTCTAATAAAACAAAATCTTTTAAATAAAATATAATATATTCTATTTATAATCTAATAAAACGAATAACTTTATAAAAATATTACATTTTATATAAAAACTTTTCTATTTTATTACATTAATAATACTAATAAAATAAAACTTCATCATCATTATTATAATTCACACTATTAATCGACGAATGTCGCTCCGTGAAAGAGGGGCTTTCCAATAAGAATTTCTCCTATTTACGCATGCAATTAGGTGACCAAACACAGTAAGACCGGATTTTATGAAATAAAAGTATTCAATTTTTCTTATAATTATTATTCAAGAAATGGTTAAATGGATAAAAGTTTAAAGTTAAGGGTGATATATATAAAATTTTCAAAATACGCAAGTGGTTATTAAATACTCATTTCACTGTTTGGAGAATATTCGTTTGGTCGTGGAATATATCTTGTTGTCGGAAATATTAAATGCAATGGTAGCTTATCATTTGTGGGCCCCAAAAATAATATAAGCATCGGATAAAGAAAAGCGACAAGTTTGAGTTTTTATAAATAACTTGAGCGTAGTAGTTCTGAATTAACACCGGGCTGAATAATACGGTGGTTAAAATACACGATAATATGCGTGGTTGCCGTAGCACATGGTATTGCGGTATTTTTGAATTATTAATTCTTACGTAAGAAGGCACTACTCAATAATTGTTACAACAATTCTTTATTCAATATTTTATTTTATTGATTCAATAATTCTTTGCGTTGATATTTTATATTATTGTTATTTCAATAATTGTCACGACACGAGATTTTCCATTATCAAATCAATAATTCATATTATTTGAATAATATTATTAGATAGCATTATTGGCAATGTCTAGAAAGTTCAGTCAAGGAGAGGTTTGGTCACCTAATTGCGTGCGATAAGGAGAAATCCTTATCGGAAAGCCCCTCTTTCACGAAAACTATTCGGTTTATAATTATGATTCTGTAATATTATTTGTGAACAATTAATTATTGATTTATATGATAAGGAAATATTTATTTGATGCGGATATAAATGATGGATTTATTTATGTGGTTATAAATGAAGGAATTAATGTTGAGGTATTTTATCAGTATTTTATCGGAAAGGAGGTATTAAAAATCAAACCAGTGTTCTTGTGATATATTACGTGAGTTATAATTTTTAATCCGACCGTTGGATCGTTGTGATTTTTGGATATGTTATACATATATAAGTTGAGTATATGTCCACAAATTTTGAACCGTTAAAAATGAACGTATGATTTGTTATGAATTTTAAGAGGTGACTAGTTCAGAAATTGTTGAAGTTTGGGAATTTATCATTTTGGTGGAAAATTCTAGAATGCGTGGGCCCCACCTATGGTTGGTGAAGAAATGTGCTGAAATTCTAATTCAAATGTGGTGGTTAGCAATAGTAGCAGGTAAAGCCATCAGGTAGCAGGTCAAGTCTGCTACGGCGTGCTAACATTTTCCTATAAATAGAGAGCTAAATTAGAATTGAAAATCACACCAGAAACATAAGCTTTCTCTCTCAATATTATCAGGCATATTTTGTGAGTATTTAGATAGTTTGAGAGTTGCTATTTAGTACAAGGTTCCTTCGGCTTTACATTCCGGTCAGAAATAATGCTCTTTTAAGGTAAGGCATTGTAAGGAATTTTAAGGATTATTATGTTTATCATGTTTCGTAATTTTTTCGACCTTCAAAAATTCTGGAAAAATTTGAAATGATAATTTGATGAGTTTCCTTGATTGTGTCCAAAAATGACGATTTTGGATGTATAGATTAGGAGTTATGGATTTTATGAGAAAAGACTATTTTAAAAGTAAATCCTTAGAACTCCTTGTGGTTAACTCCAAAATTGATGAAATTTTTATTGGGAGTACATCTATATAATATCAGTATACCCTGTAAATTTTGGAATTTTTGGACAAAGGTACAATTTATGATAAATGTCTAAATATTTGGTAGTTTTGGCCATGTGAAAAATAGTAAATGAATTTTAAAAATTCCGAGAAAAATATATGTTCAATATGGGACTATATTGCTAAATCCCAGAAAAGAAATATTTTTGGAACTGATTTGGTATTTTTCATGAAAATGGACTAATTATGAGTAAATGAATTAAATATGTTATGTGAAGTAAGAAAATTAAAAAATAGGATTTTATGGCTTGAGAATCCTATATGAGGTATATGCAGATTTTTGATGAGGGTTTTGGTTATTGGTGATGAAATTTTATGAGGTTGGCATTTTAGGATGATTAAATGCATTAATTAGTAAAGTGTAAACAATTGAAATAAAGTGTTTATATATTTAAGAAATGTTATTCTTTCAATATCATTATACCAAAATATTGGTATGGATTTTATTGTGGAATTTCTACCTTTTTCATGTCGGGGTTACTATTCATGAATTACTATTCACGAGTTACTATTCACGGGATACTATTAACGACAAAATTGGTTTCTTTTTCTGACCAAGTTATTGTTGATTTATGAATCTTACTCTTGAAATTAAATCCATGTTTTGATCATATTGTTTTTATTATCATATATAACATTTTTATAATCTCGGAGATGAAATTTCTCTTTGACTTAAGTGTAAAGATGGGTAGATTATTGCTATAATCGTGACTATGGGTTCTCTTTGGCCAGTAGTGCAAAGATGAATTGTTGACTGGTATGATCATGACCATTGGATTTATAATTGAATATTTTTAGCTTAACTACAAAGGTGAATTGATCAACATGATTATAATTATGGTTTATATAAATTCAAAATAATTGTATATTTCTTTGAGATATGAATATCTTTGGCTGTAGTCAAAAGATGAATGGTTGATGAATATCTTTCTTTGTGTAGTACAAAAGATGACATGTTGTTGAATATCTTTGGCCCGTGAGTGCAAAAGATGACCTATTTTTGAATATCTTTGACATGTAGTGCAAAGATGAACTATTAATGAATATCATTGGCACAGTAGTGCAAAGATGAACTTATTAGTATGATTATGAATGTGAACTGTGATTTGGTATAACCATGATCTTTGATGTTTCGAGTAAAGACGAATTGATGAAAATTATCTTTGTCTTGGATGAGAAGAGAAAATTAGAACTATAATTATGATTATGAGTTATTCATATGACCGTGAAACGAGGATCACATTGATTAATGTTACTGAGGTTAAAGCATTGTTGGTGGACTTTTAACATGGAGAAGATAATAGACTTTATAGTCTATTTGACTCTTCTAATGTATTGCTTCGTTCATTGCAACTATGGTTGAAAAGTTTTATCATCTACCATATATGTTCTAAATCTCGGTTTATTATCGATGAATGCTATTGATAATTTAATTATCTTTAGTCATGATATTCTTTATTGAAGCTAGTTGTGCTCACCCTTTTGCTTCACAATTCCTTTCGGTAATAAGAGTGTAAATTTGGTCGGCGGGGGATAACGAGGAAATAGTGTGATGATCCGAAACTGTCAAAGTTTCTCAACACATTATAAAATGGCATGACATACAATATATAATTGTATTGAGGACCTAAGATGTGTGTGTCGTATCTTATACGTCACTTAATAATTGATTTTGGTGAACAACAACAGGGTGAGGCAAACCCAACGTTGGAAGGGTGTTTTGCCACTATCATAAAAGATGTCTAATGACATACAACCTCGTGTTATCATAAGACAGGGTTGTGCACATCCACTTGTTGAGTATATCTACGAGCACTACCTATATGATCTTGGAGTTTGGTTGAAACATAATGTTCAATCGTAGATGGTGGAGATAGTTATATGTAAAGAGAAGACTCACCATTGGAAGGAACATGATAGTAATCTTTTCGTTTTTCTTTGGGGTCTATTGGATCAACCAAGGATAATTCTCTGGACATATGATATCTATCATAACTTAGATTCATGGTCTCCTATGTACAAAGGTTTCCTTGAGCACTTCCCAAAGATTTTAATTTCTAAAACAGTTCTTGACTGTACCTTTATGTAAGGTATCACTATGAGGTGTTGTCCATAGTTGGGACATGAGTCACAGTTCGTATATATATTTGTATCAAAACTCACAACATATTGTTGTATTTTGCACGACAATTGTAGTAATAAAGTTGTAGTTGTTTTCTGTACCATGTAATTGGCGACTCAGAATAGATTGGATGGATTGGACCTATTTTGGGGAAGTCACAAAACCTCTCCTTGGCAGAACTTCTAGACATCGTTAATATTGCAAATAATAATATTAATAACTTTGTTATCTTAATTATTGATTTAATAATATATAAAATATCAACAATAATTGAATCAAACCGAGTGACTTCTCAACGTGAAGCATTAATAATCAATCTGGTGTGCTATTATGCGACCACACGTATTTTACCACCGATTATTTTATAATGAACTTGCTTAATTTAAAAAAAAATTTAAATGTCACCCTTAACTTTAAACTTTTATCAATTTAACTATTTACCAAAATAGAAAAATTGAATACTTTTATTTCATAAAATTCGGGGTCTCACATTTATCTTTTCGTTTAATTAATATTTGTGCATAAAGGATGATCCGGGTATATGGTTTGTAAAATTTTAAAACTCTGATTTTTGGCACACATGACAGATCTGACGCAGCATTTTATATTTTAATTTGACACGTGGCAGATCTGATGTGGCTTATTTCGATTCTTATCCAAAAATTTGTCTCTCCAATGGTTTGAATTCGCAACCTCAAGTTTGAAACATTAGTCATATGATCACTGGAACATCATAAGTCAATTGTTAACATTTTGAAAGGATTAATAATTATATCAAAACATTTCATAGAGCTACTTAGCTAGACAACCATTTAAAATGTAACTTTAGTTTTAATAATAATAATTAATAATAACAATAGTAATAATAATAATAATAATAATAATAATAATTATTATTATTATTATTATAATTATTACTATTACTATTGTTGTATTTACTATTATTATTATTATTATTATTATTATTAGTAGTAGTAGTAGTAGTAGTAGTAGTAGTAGTAGTATAATTATTATTACTATTATTATAATAATAATTATAATTATTATAATAATAAAAATAATTATACTAAGTCTTTGCGGAATGGGAGCTTTTATGTATTTAAGGAATCTGATCTTTTGGTAGCGTAATTGTTTTGTGCAGACAAAGTTGGAAATTTTAACAACTTTATTATGTTTAGTTTGACTTGTATAGCTACCAGCGTCTTAAGACCAGACCAGACCAGACCAACTAATGGAAAAGTCTTTATCTCCATTATGCACTTGCTTCCTTGAAATAATTCAAAAAAAAACAGAGGAAATTTCCTTGAAATAATTCGAAAAAAAAGAGAAATAATAATAATAATAATAATAATAATAATAATAATAATAATAATAATAATAATAATAATAATAATTATAAATACAACCATAGTAATAGTAATAGCTAGGTAGCTCTATGAAATGTTTTGATATAATTATTAATCCTTGCAAGATGTTAACAATTGACCCATGTTTCTCCAGTGATCATATGACTAATGTTTCAAACTTGAAGTTGTGAGTTCAAACCATTGGAGAGACAAATTTTTAGACAAAATTTGAAAGAAGTCACATCAGATCTGCCACCTGTCAAATTAAAATATAAAATTTCGCGTCAAATCTACCACGTGTGCCACGTAAGTGCCATGTGTAACACGTCATCAGGTCAAAACACATGTGGCGCCTGGGGTTTCAAAGTCCAAATTTTTGAATAGAAAGGGGCTCAGTTTGCGTTGACCAGAAGAAATGGCTGTAGACACTCGAAATTTCGTTTTCCTGTTACTAACTATGCAGGAGGAAAAAAGCGTCTTTTTCACACTCCAACGATAACCCTGGAGGACCACAACATCAATTCTAACCCCAGAGATTGCTCGGGAAATCAATTTTCCAACCCCGGAGATAACCCCAGGAAATCAGTTGCCAACACCAAAAATAACCCTTGGAAAGTTAGTTCTAACCCCGAAAATAACCCTGGGAGATCAAGTGCAAAGCCCGGAGTCAACCCCGGGAGGTCAAGCCAACCTCAGAGATAACCCTGAGGACATTCAGAGTCAACATTAGGTCAATCTCAGAGATAACCTTGAGAAAAGACTGCTATAACTGCGCCAAAACCAGAGATAACCCCAGGAGTGGCAAAATGGTCATTTTTCTAACTCAACTTTAACTCAAATCACATCAACTCATTTTAACTCAAACTTCTTCAAAATAAGTACCACAAGAAACATATCTTAACTTCCGAGCGCAAACTACGCAAAATGGCTCAACAGATTGCCTGAGGAAAACCCAAAAATGCCATTTCAGTCATGGACCCATCTTCCTAGAATCAAAAAAGGGCAAGTCCTATGTCATCGCATAGCTCTCAGAAAGAGCTTTCCAGAATGGTATGGCACGCTTCCATCGGACTCCCGGATTGAAAGTTATGAAGATGCGAGTGAACAACGCGTCGTCCAAGTACACGTACTTTGAGATGGCGGGACCCACGTTGCCCGGGGCACCCCAAGTAGCCGTAGGTACACCTGCTGCTGCCGTAGGTACACCTACGGCTCCCCCCTCTATAAATAGAGGGCTGAGGGTGGTCATATTTGCAAGAAAAACGGCGAGGAAGCCCTGTCCAATTTGCTCTGTACACACCCTATATTGAGTGTTTTCTCATTTTAAACACTTGTGAGCTCACATATAGCTATTTTTTTACCGGCGGGAGCCGAGTGTTCATCCACTTAAAGATATAGAAATCTTCTTTGGCAGTCCACTGTAAGCCTTCTTACACACTTTAAAACCTTTCTCTTCATCTTTGCACATACTTTTCTACACGTTGAGAGTCGTGTTGAGTGTGTAGGCCCGGACTTCGATCTGTGGTTTTCATTTGTCTGTATATATATACTTATATATATATATATATATTTATATATATGGACTAACATTATCGAGTTATGCCTCGATTGAGCCTAGACTCACGTCCGGAGCATTTATTTGCTTTTATATATTGTTAGGAATAAGCATGTGAATGATATTCTTATTTATATATGATTTGATTATGATATATATGAATGAATATGCAAGTATGCTTGCATTAAGAAAAGCTGTAACGTCCTTTGATAGATAATAGAAACATATGTACAAGGACTTAGAATAAATCGATCAAATATGTTAGGTTGATCCTACATAAGCAAAACAACTTTGTAAAGTCCTTAAAAAGAAATGATGTACAAGGACTATAAATATAGAAAGATCAAGCTTGTTAGGTTGATCTTATAATGTAATAGATAGGCTTGTCTGATCGTCGAGCACTGCACCAAAAATCGGAGTCTGCCAGGAAAGTCAAGGAAAACTCAAGAGTTATCAAAGCAGAATCGTAGTCTTCAAGATAGTAGATCTCGGAGTTAAATGAACGCCAGGAGAGACGAGGAAGGATCGTAGGTATTGTGAGGAGAACTTCCTCGAGTCATAGTCTCCGAGGAAGTCATGATCAAGAATCATAGAGATAGCTTCCCAAGAGCCGACGAGCATCTGCCAAAGCCAAGTCAAGAATCGTTAGACTACACTTAGAGTCATAGAGTCTCTTGATCGATGTAGTCGGAGATCGTGGTCGAGTAAGATCGGATAAAGACAACAAACCTGTGATAGAAATCGTAGAGTGTCAAGATCTGATCTCGGAGTCATAGTGTCTGCACAATTGAAGCTGAATCGCAGAGTGTAGAACTGAGACTTTAAGAGATGTGCTGACAACGCCAAGATAGAATCGTAGAGCAAACACGATTCTCAACAATTGAGCACTCGCAGAATATCCAAAGGAATGAAGCCTCTGGTTGGTAGTGCAAAGATACATTCCACCTAAAGGAAACCAGAGAGCACTCAACGAATGACATGTAAGCTAATAGAAGATCTAAGCACCAACTCAATCAACATCTAGATTGAGCTGCAAAGCCATTCGAGATGAAGTCTTCCACAAGTTGATCTGAAGAAGACTTCAATAACTGACTAAGGAAAGTCAACAAGTACAGTAGCGGTCAACAAAATAGAAGACGACGATCTTGAAATACTTGCTCAACTACTCAGATAGTGTGGAGATAAACAAGAACACAGTTTGAAAAGACATCATGCAAATGCATCTTAGAACTTAAGTGCCCAAACTAGCTTGGGGTACATCAGAGATCAAGCTATGCAGTTTTAAGATGAGGATTAGTGTCAAAACCATCCACTATAGCATCTCTCGGAAGAAGATCATTGAGTCAACAAAGGAAAATGTAGAGTCCATAGCTACCTCACCAGGATATTTTACGAACTAAAAAGGGTCAACGGTCAATCCACGTCAGTATTGATTATTCTCTTAAAAGGAATATAAAATCAAAAAGGTCATGGGGAGTTACAGCTCATTACTGGGAATCGTGCAACCAATGGCTAGTTGACACATCACAGTCCATGCAGAGTCGAGAAGAATCGCCATAAAGACAAATTCAAAATCTATGACGATTATCAAAAATTATCGTACCTTTCTCCCTCCCAATTTTCAAACCCTAGAATCCTTTTCTAAGCCAGAATCCGTTAACCCTCAAGAGCATTGCCCAAATCACATTCATCGATCTCTCAAAAGATTCTCTAAATCAAATACCCATATTCTTTGAACTCTTCTAATGATAGATTGACAAGTACTCACTGGCATTCACCTAGGAACCAAGTTGTTTGAGAAATCCGAAAAGAAGTTCAGAGACATTCTTGAACTTGTAAAGAAGCTGGATTCTCAGAGTTTCTTGAGGCAAGCACTCGAGTATATACTGAACTGGTTAAGGAGTTTTACTCAAATGCATCCATAAATTCATAAACCCTTTCTACCAAGGTCAAAGGTTATTCTCTAAAGCTAAAATCATCTGATATCAATCAATGCTTAGGCTTTCCTGACCAAGGACTGAAAAGCCTTGATGAGATCGACAACTGAACACGCCAAGAAAATTATAGAATTACCAAAGAAACCCTAATCGAAGGATATGAAGAAAATAAGGTTCGGAAGAATTGAGTTCCTTCTTTGAGATAGTGGGCAAATGTATAATATCTGCAAGAACACTTTGCACATGACACCGTGCTTGATCAACAAGCCGAAGATTATGTTACATAATAGTTACGAAGAAGCAAATAAACTTTGGAGCTATCTTGTTCGATCAAATCTCCAATTGGGTGGAAAAGGTTGAGACAAAGAAGTCTACAGATAATCCCCTCACAAAGGTATTCTATGGAAGACTATTGAGCATTATGCTAAATAAGAAATTGGGAGGCAAGATCAAGGATGATGAAGGAGAACATCTAAATGTTCAGAAAGTAATGTCTCCACAACTGTTTGTGAACTGGAAGAAAAACCCAAAGGAAAACAAGAGGATAACAACAACTGGGAGCAGCAGAAAGAACTCTGCGAAGAAGAGGAAGGCGAAAGAGGTGGAAAGCTCTGAATATGGTGAATCTGTACTAATAGCAACCACACCAGCAAGGAAGAAATCCAAGGGTGTGAAGAAAACTGAGTCCTTACCAAGAAGTCTCTTCAGAAAAGACAAGGATGAAGATGAAAAGGTCTCAACTGCTGAGATCACAAAGGGAAGAAGTAACAGATTACTTCAAGGGCCATCCAGAAAGAAAGCCAATGTGGTAAGCAAAGCCAACCCCGCTTCCTAAGAAAGTACATCGACGAAGAAGAGAGGGCGTAGAGTCGAAGAAGAGAGAAGGGCGATGGTCTCAAGGCGAGTCCCCAAAGAGCAAATCCAATGAAGGTGGAGTTCAATTCATGAAAGAAAATGTAAACCCTGCTGATGAAAAAGAATATGCAAGCCCTATGGCTAACTCTCAGAGCATTCACTCTAATGTTGAAGAAAAGCTACAAGATGACCCAACTGCATCTCCAAATGCAAATTCTCTAACAAGCCCAGATAATGAGTCAAATGGTGTTGATTCGGAAGAAAAAAGGACTTGCCCCTGCCAATGGTGAACATCAAGGAAGTTTGTTTGATGATACAAAGGCCTCAAAGTCTGAAGAGGAAGAACAGTCTGGCTCTCCTATAGTTGAACCCTCAAGGAGAAGAAAGAAAGAGCTACGACTACTTGCTAAATTTGCCCGAGGAAGAAAAGTGATCACTCTATTGAAGTCATTGAAGTAAGTGATGATGAATCAATCAAAGGAGAAAAGTCTTTGAAGATGGAACCAAGAATGAAGAGTCTGAATCCAATGGAGAAGATGTTGAAGAAGATACTAGTAATGAAAATCAGCAAGAAGGATTCATTGATGAATTAGATAAGGAAGTCAACATGATTCGAGTTCAAAAGGTGAAGAAATGGGAAAAGATTCTGGTTCTTCAAATCAGGAATCAGAGGAACCAACAGACTATCATGTTCTCTCTCCAGCAAGAATTAGCAGAAGAATAGTGGTGAAAGTTTTTGATGAACCACCAGCTGAACCAGCAGCAAGATGGATAAGTCATGGAAATGAACAACTTTGAGTTGTAAGAATGACTACAGATGAAGTGCTTCACAATTGGAAAAATATGGATTTAGATTGCACAACAATACTTTACAATTCTGAAGATCTTCTGATGAGATGGTTTTTTCCGTGGATGCCTTGGCTAAAAGCACATACTGATAGAGATGAGAGCTACTTCAGCTGGTGATACTCTCAGTTTCCAAATCTGGATCTGGTGTCACAAAACTTCCCAAGGGTAAAGAAGTTTGCAACCATGATGATCAAAGACCAGCCTCACTACAAAGTCTACCGACATACTGAGAATCATTATATTCCCTATGATCGTAGAGTAGACTCTGATGGTAGAAGGAATATGGCCAAAGAGATAATCGTAGAGTTGGTTCACTCTACCAATGGAAATGATCAAGTCAAAAATGAGAAGCCTCTCTCTGCCCAAGCACTGTTACCTGACATTCTGTCATCCTCCAATAGCGATTGGCACTCAACGATTGTTCAGATTCTCAACGCTTTTGAAAATCTGTCCAAAGAAGAAAATCGTAGCGCCCAATCTATTGTTCAATAGGAGGATGCCCAATCAGATGACCAAATTTTCATAGAGAATGAGCTATTGAAGAATTCTGATGAGTTAGTTGAGAAGATATCTCAAATCAATGAAGAATCAATGATGTTGAAAGCAGCAGGAGAAAATTCAGCTCAAGACAGACCTGAAGCCATTATGGCTGATGTATCTTTCAGAATCAATGAGAGATCAAATTTATCTGAAGGCCATACATGATCAAAGCTCTATGAGCACAGAAGGCCAATGATGAGAAAATTCAAGTCCTCTCCGATAAGATTGACAACCTGAATCAGTCTTTCTCCATGTAACTTGAGTTAAGCCAACGAGAACTCAAGATTGAAGTTGGTAACTTCTCTTATCTGATGGAGCAGCTTATGTCCAACATGGAACAGCTCTCTCAAGTGATTAATGACAAAAAGGGGGAGAAAAAGAGGAATAGAAAGAGGCATTCAAGGAAGAGCAATGAGTGAAAAAGAAGTAAAGATAAGAAGGCCACGAGGAAGAAGACAACAACAACAGAAGCAAAAGAAGAGACAGTAGCAGCAGAAGCAGAAGAAGAGTTATCATCTGAAGAGGAGCCAAAGGATGATGATTCCATGAATGCAAAGTTTGAGGGGGAGCCAGAAAACGAAAAGGAAATATAGTCAACATCCTAGGGGGAGCAGGAGCAAGAAGATCAACTCGATGAGTAGCTGATTAACAAGACATCCTGGAAATAAATATGGAGCCAAAGAGGTACATCTCTAACCATTAGGTATGTTCTGGATCCAGAATGTAAAAGTGTCATAGCTTATAAAATTCCATATCATTATAAAATGACATTCATGATTATTTATTCTAGAAATATAGCTGCTCACTATATATAAGATTCATTCATCCCATGCATTTGCACTTATTATTTTTGTCATAATCAAATAAGGGGAGATTGTTAGGAATAAGCATGTGAATGATATTCTTATTTATATATGATTTGATTATGATATATATGAATGAATATGAAAGTATGCTTGCATTAAGAAAAGCTGTAAAGTCGTTTAATAGATAATAGAAACAGATGTACAAGGACTTAGAATAAATTGATCAAATATGTTAGGTTGATCCTACATAAGCGAAACATCTTTGTAAAGTCCTTAAAAAGAAATGATGTACAAGGACTATAAATATAGAAAGATCAAGCTTGTTAGGTTGATCTTATAATGTAATAGATAGGCTTGTTTGATCGTCGAGCACTGCACAAGAAATCATAGTCTGCCAGGAAAGTCAAGGAAAACTCAAGAGCTATCAAAGAAGAATCATAGTCTTCAAGATAGTAGATCTCGGAGTTTGTAAATTGCCAGGAGAGACGAGAAAGGATCGTAGTGTGTCGAGGAGAACTTCCTCAGAGTCGTAGTCTGCTGAGGAAGTCATGTTCAAAATCGTAGAGACAGCCTGCCCAAGAGCTGACCGAGCATCTGCCAAAGCCAAGTCAAGAATCGTAGACTACACTCAGAGTCGTAGAGTCTACTGATCGTATCAGAGGTAGAGATCATAGTTGAGAAAGATCAGATAAAGACAACAAGCACAATGATAGAAATCATAGAGTGTCAAGATCTAATCTCGGAGTCGTAGTGTCTTCACAGTCTAAGCTGAATCGCAGAGTGTAGAACTGAGACTTCAAGAGATGTGCTCACAACGCCAAGACATAATCGTAGAGCAAACATGATTCTCAATAATTGAGCACTCCCAGAATATCTAAAAGAACGAAGCCTCTGTTTTGGTATTACAAAGATACATTCCACCTAAAAGAAACCAGAGAGCACTCAACGAATGACATGTAAGCTAACAGAAGATCTAAGCACCAACTCAATCAACATCCAAAATGGGCTATGAAGCCATTTGAGATGAAGTCTTCCATAAGTTGATCAGAAGAAGACTTGATGGCGACTAAGGAAAGTCGGCAAGTACGATGAATGACAAAAAATAGAAGAAGACGATCTTGAAATCAATCAGGATCATAGTGTTTGCCAAACAAAGAAGGAACTGATGGACTGTACACAAAGATACTGGTCAACCTTTGAAGAACAAGGCTAAAGTTATTAAGAATTGGGTCAGTCCATTGATGATAAGTGAACGGGAGATCACAAGGAGAAAGTGAGCTGGACACGCCACAAATCTGAAGTGTCTTGCTATTCGGAAGGGCCGAAACAAAGAGTCGCCATCAATGATCGAGAAGGCGGTTGAAGCAAATAGAAGTTTTGAAGCACTGTACAAGAAAAGGAAGAGATGTTCTACATTAAAGATCCAATCAACACTCTTCAAGATCGTAGTGTTGACTCTACTTGTCAACTAGAAACTACGATCAAGTCCAAGAAGATATGCATCAGAATCATAGATCGAGTTCGGTCGTCTGAAGGTTGAAGCATTGGCAACGGTTCAATCTGAAGATTGATGGTCAAACATAGCTTATTAAAGAGCATCGATGTAAAAGGACAACCTCTGATCGAGAAATCAAAAGGAGGAAATAAAGTTGACTACCTGCCCGAGACATCAAAGTGACATATGTTAGGTTTGTAATATTCATGAAGGCAATCAAATTGCACAAAATAAGCGAAAACATGGAAAATTAGAGTTTTAAAATTTTACAAACCATATACCCGGATCATCCTTTATGCACAATTATTAATTAAACGAAAAGATAAAGAACAAGAATCATACCCTTGAAGGTTCGAGCTTCCTCAAGTACAAGTTCACCTCCAAATCCTTTTCGCGTTCAACTTGAATCCACCGGGTTTGGTTCCTTCCTTTGATCAATGTTAGCCACCCAAGTGTTTGGCCTCTAGAGGTGATCCATCAAGGAAGAAGAAAGATTCAAGAAGATGAGTGTTTGGCAAAACCCTAGTTTTTCTATCTCTCATAGAAAAGAGCGTACTCTCCAACAATTGGAATCACGTATATTCGATATCTTATATAAGACTCCTCTTATAAAGATATTAGTTAACCCTTCTAATCTAATTAGAAAATAAGGTATTATTTAATTAATTAAATTCCTTTAATTAATTAAGCTCCTTAATCTTATTAGGGATAATTAATTAAACTCTTTAATTAATTTGCCTCCTAATCTTATTAGAATAAATGAGAGTACTTTTATTAATTAATTCCCAAACTCCTTTAGGAATTAAATAATAATAGTAGTAATAATAATAATAAGACTCTCTTATTAATTTATATTTAATATTTCTAAAATATTAAATAATAAATATTAAGCTATTTAATTTATTCTATCACTATAGATTAAATTAAATAAACTTAACTTATTATTACGATTATACCATTAACTTCTTAAATAATTATTCTTCCCTTTATATGGTGTCCCTTAAGATTCTCCATATTAAACCTAGTTGTGAATAAATCAATTAGAATAGTTCTAATCTTATTTAAATAAATAAATTAAACTATTAATTTATTTAAATAAATAATATTTATTCTACATTAGGGATAAGCCTCCCTAGCGATTAATGACTTTCCAGATAATATAGATTTCAACATTAATCATAAAAGAACCTTTGAGTAAATAGTTACCCTACAATTCAATCCTTCCTCCATACAATGTCCCAATTAAATATAAGACATGGAATTACTGTCAAGTATTATTTTATTTAATTATATGTATTTCAACTTTTAAATGCACAACTCGAAATAATGCAAATTAAAAACTTCTTTCTAATTTCATTCTGCCTTGGCCAAAGACTACTGGGTTGTCATTTATCGAATCACATAGGACATTTCTCTTCTTTTACTTGAAGCGGTAGATTCTTTATTGATCATACATTATCTCCATGTACAACTTATTATACCCAAGCATATCCTTTGATATACCCTAAGGGTCTTAAGGAATAAGTCAAAGTATAACTCATCATACACAAGATACTATGATGATCTCAAGTCCAAGGATCACTTATACTACTATCACTACAAGAATTCCTATTGACAGGCAAGTAAAACTCCATTAGGTATTCCTTAGCGAGCCACGTTCAGTGAACTTATTCTCCAATAAGCACCTACATACTTTCTTTAGTGTCTCACACAAATGATCATGAGATCAATCATCCTCATCCAACGAAAGCAAAGCAACGTATGTACCAATCTATCCGGATTCACTAATCCCCAATTTAGTAATCCAACGATTGGGAACTATTTTAGTTTTAAGCTTTCTAATAATTTAGATCTCATTAGAATGATCATCATCATTATTCTAAAAGCATTGCTTAAAATTATGGGTTTATCACATTTTATAAAGTAGCATCATGTAGATAATTAAAAGCCTTTAATAAATTAATACTTTTTATTAATAAATGAATAAGATTGTTACAAAGTATATGCTTTATCATCAAACATGATTGGCTTGTGTGCATACTACTTTCAATCTCCCACTTTCACTAAAGTCAATCGCCATGGTATCTCATACCCTTCTTCTCTAAGTGACGATTATCTTGCTGTTGGATAAGCTTTAGTTAATGGATATGTAATGTTGTTCTTGAGAATCCACTATCTCTATAGTGATTTCCCATCTTTCAATGATTTCATAATCAAATGAAAGTGCCACAACACATGTTTAGATCCAAGATGAGATTTAAGAACTATTCCTAGTTCTGTAATGAACTTTTCATCCAAACAATCAACTTGCAGTTTCATTTATAGCTATATACTTTGTCTTTATCACTAAACTAGCAACTCTTTGCTATTTGAAATATTTCCAATCCACTGCACAATGATCTTCTCCAGAATATGACCGATCATCATCAGGTCTTGTATATTTCATTGCATCCATGATAGTTACTCATGCGATCTCTCTTTTTGGAGTCTTTGGGGACTATTAAGAGAGATACACTCCATGACTCATCAACATGAGACATCTCTTGGAGTTTGCCATGCTAAACGACTTTAGCATCAAATGAATATACATTCCTTGGGTTAAGTCGAGCATCCTCTTGAATCTATCTACATAGATTTGTATCCCCAATTAAGATACTCTTCCCAAATCATTCATGGAGGAATGTTTAGACAACTTTATCTTTACTGATTGTAGCATTAGTATGTCATTACTTATCCATAGTATATCAACATATAATATTAGGAATGTCACGGTGCTCCCACTGACCCTTTTGTACACACTAGGCTCATTCTTATTTGTGATAAAATCAAACTCTTTTGATTTATTTCATCAAAACGAATGTTCCATTTTTGAGAAGCTTCCTTTAATCCATTTCTCTAAGTGTCTACAACTCTTACCTCATCGTATGTAACTAGATCATCATCTTCTATGATACGTACCTCATCATCATCATCCATGATTAATCCATACCTCCCAGGTATCTTCAGTATTATTCCAGATTTACGATTCGGTTGTGGTAAAATAGTTCTATCTACAGGTTCCTCTTATTTGACTTATAGTATTTTATGGTTCATGAACTCTTCAAGATTTTATTATCCTCCCACTAGTCCCTTCAATGATAAACACCTTTATCTTAGAAGGTAGCGTGTTTCGCAACAAACACCTTTTGCTAAGTAAGATTATAGAACATATAACCTAAACTTACTTTAGGATGTCCCACAAATCTGTACTTGTCAAATTTTGTCCCAAGCTTAACCTTTGAAACCTTTTCACATAAGTTGGACAACCCCTTATCTTAACATACTTAAGATTAGGAATCCTCCCTGTCCATAACTTTTATGGAGTCTTGGGGCCGAATTTTGAGGTTACTTTTTTGTAGATATGCAACCATTTCTAGGGCATGACCCAGAGGGATACTGGAATATTGGTAAAATCATTATGGATGCACCATGTCCAACAAGGTATGATTTTTCCTTTCAGATACATCAATCAATTATTGCGTATCAGGAGGCGTCCATTGTGAGAAAACCATTTGAGATGATCTAGAAACTTATTGCACAAGTATTCCTTTCTTGATCCGATCAAAGAATCCTAATACTTTGCCAATTTGTTTCACTTCTAAATTCTTTGAACCTTTCAAATAATTCATACTTGTATTTCATCAAATACACACATTCAACTCTTTAAATGATAATCTCATTTTCTTATACTAGTTTGTTCAATTTGCAAAATTATTTTCACGTAAGTCAAGTATACAAAATCCATTAAGTAATATTCCAGTTCTATACAAAATATTATTATTATAAATAGAACAACAATTGTTCTTAAATATAATACCAAAGATTTCATTGTCCAACAACAAATTGGAAATAATGTTTTTTTAACAAGAACTAGAATACAATAACAACTTATTGACTTAATTAATAGATTTGCCCATAGGCAATGCTAAACAATAAGTTCCTATGGCTAATGTAGCAACCTTTGCTTCATTTCCCACACATAGGATTACTTATCTTTGTTTAGCTTTCTACTTCTGCTTGGTCCCTTCATAAATCTATATTTATTATAACCAAAGTCGGTATCCAATATCCAAGTAGAACCTTGACTTAAAGAAAAATTTATTTTAAATCATGAACAAAATTGTATTTGACTTCACTAAGCTTCTTTTGGTTAGCTTTTGCAAGATGCTTCTTGCAGTTTATTTCTAGTGTCCAGGCTTATTGCAGTGGAAGCAAACTCTTTTACTATCCGTATCAGTTTTGTTCTTATTATCCTTTGTTTTTGCCTTTCTATTTACCTTCTTTGAATTGTTCTTCTTTTCAGAAGATCCTTTGGCCCCTACTAGTCAGACATGGTGTGACACCCCCAAAATAGGTATACATCACCCATCTTGAGTCGCCAAATACATGGTGTAATTCAAATACAACTTATTTATACAATAGTCGTGTAAAATACGACAAAAACATAATCTAAGAGTTTTAATAAGAATATTGTCATCTAGACAATATCCACACTCAATGGAGTCCTCATTACATTTATTGTCACACTATTTAACGAATAGTGAGGACTACTAATGCTATCATCCTGGACCGTCACCCCGCTCCCGACTAGTCCCTATTCGTTCTCATTTCTGAAAAGAACGGTGAAAGAAAGGGTGAGCTCAACTAGCCTAGTAAGAAATATTATGACTAAGATAATGCGAGATAAATTATCCTTAGCCTTCAACAAGATAACAACCGGACGTAATATAATAGACAAAAAGTTTTAGATCAACAATCTGCAATGAATAAGAAATCCATTAGAAGAGTTAAGTAGAGCATAAAATCTACTATCTTCTATGATTTAAAAGGTTTTCATCAACTTTATCATTTGAGACTCGAACAATAAATAAAAATGAATCATCCTGCGTCACGGCCAAGGATATTCATGTACTCATCAATGGTCATGATTATATCGAATAATCCCTGGTAATAACCATACCAATAACTGTCCATCAATGAACTACAGGCCAATAAGGACTTTTACCACATCATTCGTTACATTACTGCCATGATTATAGCGAATAATCCACAGTCATAATCATACCAAGTCCATCTATGCATCGTAAGCAAAAAGATAACTTTCATCACAATATAAGCGTGAGGATGATGACAATGACATAATAATTCAATAAAACAAGTTCAATGATAAATTTTAAAGATTTATAATTTAATTTATCCGAGAAATCAATAACGCCCAAATTGTCGACATGATACTTCTTTGTGGAGTAAAATTCAAGAATGCTCGGAAAGAATATTTCCATGAAAGATCTTTGGATGAAGCGCAAATATCAAGGATATTTCACTAATTTCATGGAGTATAGAAGCCAAAACTTTAACCAATCGAGTATAAGAGAATATATGAAATCTGCAAATGGATTTTACGCGCCGTGCAAAGAATCCATGTATTTGGATCATTTCCACAATTTAATAAGGAATGAATACGAAAGATCATTCACCATGCATGCGGTAGTCCGCGTAAACAGGTTATTCCAACAAAATAATAAAGAATGGAATAACAGAAGAATTCTTCAGGCATGTTATAGATCGCGCGCGCATGAGTTATTCCAATGAATAATAAATAATGGAACCAGGTCATGTATGTAATACGACCGACAAGATATTCCAAAAGAATAATAAAGAATGGAACGGTCGTCAAATAAATCATCCGCACAGACAGGATATTCCAACAGAATAATAAAGAATGGAATAACAGAAGAATTTCATCACACTACACCAAAAATGGCCTCTAGTGAAGGACAAGTCCTTCACTAGAGGCCCTATATCACTCATAAGTGATTTATTATGAAGAAATATTTCCTTCACATGAGTGCTCGCATTAGACCTCCTCGCAATTGGGTATCCTTCGCTAAATAGTAACTAAATGTTTTTTGTAAAAGATATATTATCAATAACTTTTTTATTCACAAAATGTTTTTAGTAATGGAATATTGTTATTTAGTGAAAGATTGGTTTCCTTCACAAATAATATTTTAAGAATGACTATTTGAAATTAGTGAATGACTTGATTCCCTCAAAAATAATATATTGTGAGGAACAAATTTATTTAACGAGAGAATATTTTCATTCACTAATTATAAATTGAGAATCTTTAAATTAGTGAGAGAAAATTCCTTCACAAATTATAAATTTGTAAATAAAAATTAATTGTTAAATAATCAAAATTCATTGAAATTATAATTGATTTTTAAATCAACGATTTCATATTTATTATTATTATTAATCTCTATAAGAAATTTAAATTTATTTTTCAAGTAAATATAAATATTGCCATACTTTTTCAAACTAATTGATAAGCTAATGCATAAAGAACTAATAAAATCAAAACTTCTCATATAAATAGATCATAATACTCGAGTCACAATAACTACAAAATTTGTTATTGTATCTTGGTCTCACAAGGATCATAGTACCTACAAAATTTATTAACTACCATAAGAAAATCGAAAGAATAATAATGAACTGGAAGGAATAAAGTGTGACATGTTAAATCCACTTCATCGTCATTTTCTTCAAGAAAATCAAGGTTGGGTATGTAAACTTCATGCTACAATAGAAACACCAAAATTCAATTTCAATAAGACGAGGAATAAGAAAAGATGAAATTGGTGAACACATCTGTGAAAAGAGAGATGAAAAATAACAGACGTTACGTTAAACAACATAATTGGGAACTTCGACTTATCTCAACTGAAAATGAACCTTGATGCTTTCATTTTCAAGTGATAGTTCTTGTCTCTGACTCTTTTATAGACCGTTATTTGCCTTTCATCCAACAAATTGGGTGCGATTTGAGAAAGCATTATAAGGGAAATGTAAGAGGCTATACACTATCACAATAGACTTAGTTTTATATAAAACAATCTTACATTTCCAATTGTATTTATCACTATATCAATTGCATAAATATCATTCTCCTCAAACTCCGTGCATCATCAACTCTTGTATCGGGGTTTGAGACACTCAAGACAACTTTGTTTCCATCAATCACAAACCGCTGAAATGATGACCAAGAACACTTTCAACAATTTTGCGGTCATAGGCGGTGAGAAACCTTCTCAATTGCTTTAGTCACATCTTTGTTCTGCCATGAAGAATAGAGAATTAGCAAACAAGTGACAGGACGAGAGAAAATAAAGAAACAATTTTGTTCTATTAATTGATTTCATTAGTCTCACTTAACAAGATCAAGAAGTAGTTTCTAACTATAGACATGAATTCATAACGAAGCAAGCAATCATCAATTTTAGATAATGAAATCTCAACGACACAATTTGCAAAATAGTGAAATTAAGAGGCTAATTATTAGGTACAAAGTTAGATGCATAAAATGGCTTAAGCATTTCACTTAAGACTGGATGACAATCTGCAAAGTGGCTACGCGCATAGAGTCTATAATTCTCAGCAAAACTCTTGTTCTCCACAACAAAACAACGGCCAGTCGCCTTATACTTTGCGCCACCATGGAGAATAGTTCGGCAAAAAAAATACAGTACCTTCAAATAAAGTGTAATTTATGTTCCACGGCGTAGGATTTTTTCAGGATCATTTTCTTCCCTAATTACATAAGAGGGACTTTCAGTTGCTGCTTCCCAAATGTATTGATTATCTGATCTTGGGCTCTTTGTGGAGACTACTACCTAATCAATGAGATATTAAAGTACTTGCAATTAGTACTCAACTGAGGAAAACCATATTGTACTTCTCAATTAACCATAACTTATGCTGGAAGGCTATAATTTCACCTTTCCAGCAACCAAAAATGCAGAATAAAACCCAACACCAAATTGACCGGTTAAAGTATTGTCTGCTCCAAGATCCTTGTTTTAGGAAAACAAGGAATGGGTCTTAAAGTTATTTCAATGCCATTGATCAACTAATTAAAGTCTCGTCAACAATTGAGTACCTTAAGAGCATTCAAGAATTTTGAAGTACCACTCTAAGCAATAGTTCCTAGGCAGTCAATGAGCTCCTCTTTGGTCATTCCTATACAAGTGTCTCTGCGAACAATAGAAAGCCAGTTAACACAACCACTTGCATTTATCAAAGAAGTATGTAGCAAAGCCAACAAGTTAGCTTACGTAAAAGTGATGGTCCCGTTGTCTGGATCAGTTTTAATACGAATTTCTAGCTCACCAGCATCTCCAAGTAAAGAAGGTTCAGTAACACTTAAGAATCTCAACTTATCAAGAGCATCACTTGCATTACTGAAACAAAAGAAGACATCAACTCAACAAATATTTCCTAGTGAAATTTGCCACTTTCTGAACCAAAAAATTTCTTAGTCTCATAATTATAGAATTGCACAAAAAATATTCCTAAACAAAAACAACCAAATGCACATGGACTATACATTTGAAATAACTTTGGAAAGAACAAGGCGGCACATGTTTCGTACATCAACAACTACAATAACAAAAGGTAATACCGATGAAAGCTGTTTCGTCCCTCTTATTTTTGTTTGCACGAGTTCCTATGGAGAATGTAAAGAATACAGATGAAAGCTGAAGTTGCAATGTTATGAAATCCCAGATGGCTACAAGCGAAAACCAAGCTCAACAGAATTTTCCACCACCATCGGTAAGGCAGTGAACAGTCCAAGTTGGAGTATGAACTGCTGGTTCAAGATAGTACCAAGTGCTTTATTGTTGGCTGCATCATCTGCCAAAGCAGAACCATCAATCCCACTAAGGGCCAGATAAAGCTGACTCCACAAAAATGCATAAACAGTCAAAATAATCATTGTTGTATTCAGAAAAAAGCCCACTGTAGTGTAGAAAAATGACAACATCCGAAAGAAGTCCAGCCTATGTCCTAATCTGTAGACATCTTTGCTGAGAACTTGCTCACCGATAAGGGTGTAAACGAGTCGAACCGGAGCAAATAGAGAGCTACTCGAATTCGACTCAAAATGATAAATTCATACTCAAATTCGGCTCGAATTCGAATTATATTTGAAAATTTCTACTCAGATTTGATTCGACTCGAATATTTAGTACTCGAATTCGATCCGACTCAACTCGAATATTTATAATCAAACTACTCGCGAGCTTCAAATTCAAACTCGAATTCGAGTCTCCACATAATAACTAGTTTTATAATAAATATAATTATAAATTAAATTTGTTATTTTACTTAAAAATGAGAAAATATATTTATTATTACACTTTACAAATATAAAATCACAATTAAAATTAAAAACACAACAAAATAATAACTAATTTATCCTAATTTGATTTAAATTTGTATATATTATAAGAGAATGTATCGAACATCTAATCGAATATGTATTAACCGAGTATGTATTGAATCACAATCAAAAATTCGAGTAGTTTGAATCTTAAACGAGTCGAGTATAACCTTGCTCAGATTCTACTCATATTTTTATTCGAACTATTTTTAATGCTCAGATTTGGATCATATTGTTAACGAATTCGAGTCTCGTTCGTATTTTTTCAAGTCGAGCCCGAATCGAGCCCGAACTGTGTTTGCTCGTTTATAGCCTTACTCACCGTTTCCACTTGCAACCTTCACTTCAAACATAGATATTTGATTTAATCCAACATCTCTTCCCTTGCCAACCTGAATGTACTCATGGTGAGTGACATTCCTACCTCGCAATGTGCAGTTGAAGCCTGAAAATATGTCCTCACTAATATTAATCACCCAAGAAGCTTTGCTTATTCCTCCTCGAGTTAAGAACCAAAACCTATCGAATACATCTGGGTGTCCATAATGCATGCGAATTTTAAAATGGTTTGCCAAAACACGTTGTCCTAATGTGACAAAACTGGTCTCCTGAGCTGACATGAACCATGTAAGTGATGAGACAGAACTAGTAAAAATGTGTTCCCGAACTCCCAAGATAGTAGGCTTCCTGATACCATAATAGTGTCTGTACTCCTCCAATAGATTTCGTATTTTCAGTGCCTCCTCAAAATAATTGTCTTGTTTCATATCAATAGTCTGAACAGTATCTCCCCTAGTGAAGATAAGAGCATGGTTTTGATTCTCCGATTTTCCCTCCCCAAACCTTAAGGGACCAGGCAACCTAACTCAATAGATCTCTACTTCCTTGTTTAACTATTAATCATACTTCACTAGAACAGAGTAATACTCCTCATCTCTCCCTATGGAAACCTCATCAACGCAGGCAACAACGTAAGTATATTTCATCAAAGCAGTTCCATACTCGTGGCCTTTGAACAACAAACTTACTTTACTATCTACTCTACTCAGACTCCTTGCAGATGGTAACCTTTCTGTTTTGAAACCATCCAAGCTGCCACTATGCCTCATCGAGGCAAGTTCCCGAGATAATTCCCTAATGTCCATCTCAGATGCAGAATCAAGAAAAGCCAGCATCCTGAGAGCCCGGTAGTAATACATCATTCCCCTCACACTCTCTCAAGCAATTTCATAAACACTTAATCTTATTGTGCTGACTTGAAAACAATAAATTCCTTAACGCGACATTGAACCAGTACTACTCAACTCATAACAACATAAAATTGTGGTAGAGATACGTGTAAGAAAAGTTGAAAACCTACTTTGCAATGTCCATATCTAGACCATTCAGATTGTCCAAATGCAAAACATGGTCCAAATCTGGAAGAAGAAAAGTATTTTGAAACTAACATAATTTCATGATTCATTATAATTGGTATACCTTTCTTAAAAAAATAATAATCATATGATTAGAGAAATATATACGCTCAGCGAGGAGGTAATCACATTTGTAAGGAATGCTAATAATTTATACCCAAATTCTGATTACCCATTACTCTCTCATGATATGATTACCATACTAATTATACATATTCAAATCAAGCAATCATTGACTAATCATAGAAATTGATACACAACTAAGCAAATTAAGTAAAACTCTGAATTACATAAACTGACCATATGACTCGAGCCATCTTATAATTCTAATTCATATATACATACCACTTGGTTCCAATCATGGGCAAATTTTTAGGTTTTTAAACATCTTAACCTCTTTGAGGTATTTTATCAAACACCATTTATGCATAGTCCAAAACTCAAAATTTACATGGATTTGAACATGGTTTAGCCATAAATTTTCATCCTTATTACTCCACATATCATCTAATTTCTTCACCAAATGATTTTCACAAACCAAGCATAGCACATATTACGATAATCATATATATATTATTTACTAAACTCCTATAAATATAACAAAAACACATAACTTACCTCTTGGTTAATAAATTCTAGTTATGTTTCTACTTCAATTCTTGTTTTTGACTTAAGCATTCAGTCCAAAGTATCAATCAATAATTTCAGTTCCTCAGAAAAATTAGCGAGGATCAATTAAGACTGGTGAAAAAGAAGAAGCAAAAGCAATAAATCCTTACTTACAATTAAAACCAGTGCAAGAGCTTAGATCAGAAGTAGTTTCTCCTAATCTTTTCCTGCTCGGCCATTAACTCCTACAACAATGATAAGTGAAAATTCAAAATTTTAGAAGGAAGTTGTCCTGTCAAATTTAGACCCTTCAGCTGGCTGCAATGTACGTCCAAAAATATTTCACTAAGCACTAAAATAGTCCACAATAACCATTTATATTTGTTCAGGGGATAATTGATTTTTCAAATTATGGCAAAGAAGTGTTGAAATCAACTTTAATCACATTTTTATCCATGTAAATGGGCAGTTCACATGAATCATACCGTAACATAAGATACTTGGAACAAGATTTTGCTTCCAGAAACTAATGTCTAAGACAATTTGTTAATGCAATAAAAAAACTGAAAATCAATTAACCATTTTTAACTTGGCTATAAGGAGAAAATTTGCAGCAATCCTCAGCAATGACAGGTTTCAGTTTAATAGATTTATGCAGCATTTTTAAAATTTGACACTGCAATTTGCAACCTTCCTATCAGTAGTTGATCCACAATAAAAGTGAGTCAGAAATCAATTCAGACATAGGCAAGTCGGTATAAATTAAAGTCCTGGAACAACCATGAAGCATGATTTCAAAACTTGAATAGTTAAGCACCAGACGTCAAGAGCATTGCACTAACTTGAGATTTATTTCCAAACAGATACTGCCCACCAGTGATATACCAAGGCAATTCAATAATTATGTTTTCAGATTGCGTACATACACTACATGGAAATATAAAAGAGAGTCGAATAGGATCATACATGCGTGTCACGTGGCAAACAGAACTGCTATTGAATCTACAGTCGCAAGTTACATTGCTATAATTCTTGGTATTATCAGTTGTTGTCTTGTTCAAACCTCCAACACCACCGCAAGACCTTTGGCTAAGGTTCCAATATGTGTTATTTAGCTTCAAGGATATTTTTTGAAGAGTTTGTACTTTGTACTGTCACACAAGAAGTGATTGATATTAATTGAAAAAAGTATGTAGCAACAAAAGAATTGGTCATCCATTTGCAAGAATATATCTGATGATCCCAGAAAAGGTTAATAATGATAATAATCAGCAGTACCAAAAATAGAGAGAGCATATTTTTCGATCTCTACAAGTTTCTACTAGATTATTAAATTTTGCAAGACTTCACTGTACCTGGTAATTTATTCATGTATTGGAAACTTTTCGCGATATCGCCATGAATATGCATTATGTAGGAAATTAAGGCAGTTTCATAAAGAATAAGCAAACACACTTGTCAAAGGTGTTATCTAAACTCTTCATAAAAAGGAAAATACAACAAACTAACAACTACTAATGTGATCATAGAATACCACTTTCATATTGTAGAATAGCCACTATACACATACAACCATGCAAAAATCACATAACACAAGAAGTCACCTGACGAAGAAAGTAATCATAACCAAAGATTGCAGTGACATCTCTAGACACTTAAGCTTGTGAAATAAACACTTGAGCTTGTGAAATAGCACAAATTCAAGTGTAATACCATCTTATCTGTGTTGTATTGCGCAGCATAACCAATACCAGATTTCTGATGCTGACAAGCCCAGAATACTTCAACACCCAAAGAAAAATGTGGTGTCACGCTCTACCAGTAGTATGCATGTATGTTTATTGTTTAGATAAAAAGCAGTATGCAATTTTCAAGGTCGGAAGTTTTGAACAAAAAAATCAAAGCATATAATTTAGAGAAATTAGGAAGCACGACTAGTCCAAAAAGTGAAATCAAAAGGACAGCAGAACATTACATGTACACATTCGTAAGCATCAGTTCAAATTCAACCAAACACACAAACAAAACAAAATAGGTAGTTTGGTATATAAATCAGTATAAGATTTTATTTCGGTCTTCAATTTCACAAAGTAAAGAGAGATTGACGATGAAATGAGATCTGATAAGGAAAAAGAAAGGGAAATTGGTTAGTAAGGTGCCAAATTAAATAAGGAAGTCAAATAGGTGATGGCGATGAGACGCATAGAGAGATGAGCAATGGCCAATGACAACACTGGGAGTCTGAGATTTGGGCGGGCACAATGGTGAGCCGTGAGAGATAGAGAGGAGAAGTAGAATTGCCTTAGCCACATTGGAGAAGCAGAACTGTAGAAGCAGCTATAGAATAAAAGCCTTAAAAGGCTAAAACTAATATAGTTGGAGGGAATAGGCGAATTGGTGGAGTGAAACTAATATAGTTGGAGTTTAATGTAATGTAAAATTATTTACTTTATAGTTTATTAAAAAAATAATCAATATTAAAAGTTATTTCAAAAAGTGTTATTAAAAATAAATTTATTATTATAAAAAATTTAATTTATTTATATATAATACAATTTATATTCACTATAATTAATTCTAAAAACTTATTTTTAATAAAATAGTGATTAATTTTATCTCCAAAAAATCGCCACTTAATAATAATATATAGCGAGTAATAATGTTTTCATTAATAATATTTTTTCTTCGTAAATTTTTAGATTAAAAAGTGGCGCTAAACACCCTTCTATCATCTCAATTTTGCCAAAGAAAAAATCTAAATTGTGAAGGAACTTTCCTTCAGAATAACTGTATTGTCACTAATTTTTTTTCCTCACTGTTCCCTCACTATAAAACTCCTCATGTGAAGAAATGAATTTCTTCACAAATTTTTCTTCACTACATCCCTAGTTTCTTGTAATATATATATGACCAATTTTATCTCTCGTAAAAAACTTCTGACCAATAATATATAGTGTGTAATAATTCCTTCTAAATAGATTTTTTCCTCTCAAATTTTCATCATAAATTGGCTCCAAAAATCTTTCTATCGCCTCAATTTTGCGAGGAAAAAAATATAAATTGTGAAGGATGTTTTTTTCGCTAATAATTATATTGTCACTATATACTTTTCCTTCACTTGTTCCTTCCGCTTAAACAACTCCTCATGTGAATGAATAAATTCCTTCACAAAATTTCCTTCGCTAGAGGCCATTTTTGGTGTAGTGTCATGTATGCTGCGATGTACTTGATGAGCAGTTATTCCAACATAATAAAAAGAATGGAATAACGAAAGAATTTCACCATGTATGCTGATTGTTGATAGATGATGCGTTATTCCAACATAATAATAAAGAATGGAATAACGAAGCTCTCTTCATAAATCTGAAAAAAGAAATAATACCCTTACCTCAAAAGAAGACCGAATCTTGGAATAGTGAGGTGGTACTTCTCTTTTTCTTTCTCTCTATAATTTCTCCCTATAATAATTGCTCTATAGCTTTAGTGAATTGGTGAGAAATGAAGGAAGAATGAGCTTCTATTTATAGGAAAATATAGTTTCGATAATTATTACGCGTTTTGGGGCTAGAAATATTACAATATAATACATTCCTCTTTTTATTCATTTTAATTTAGTCCTGCAAGTATTATCAAACTTGCACCACCTCCCTAATAGTAAATAATGTGAATCAATAGTTCAATCTTGTGAATCAATAGTTATAATCATGTGAAAATATGAATTACAGTATAGTACCTCCATCTATACCTCCATTTTTAACTTAGTCATGCAAGTATTATCAATCTTGCACCAACTCCCCTAATAGTAAATGAATGTGAATAAATAGTACACACATGTGAACAACTAGTTATAATCATGTGAATCAATAGCAATTAATTGCTCATTTATCCTAAGCATTACCCGATCGGTCAATATAACCTCCGGACATCAATTATTATCGAAATAAATATCGATTTCCACTAACACTAATAATTCCAACACAATGAAACTATCAAATTCATCTTTAATCAACACGAACTTATTCATCATTAATATTATAACTCATAATATTTAACAACCAGTGTCATTCCGGGAAAGAGGGGCTTTCAGATAAGAATTTTCCTT
The DNA here is from genome assembly GCA_020205615.1 of Panax quinquefolius. NCBI lineage: Eukaryota > Viridiplantae > Streptophyta > Magnoliopsida > Apiales > Araliaceae > Panax > Panax quinquefolius. The sequence goes on from CM035155.1 coordinate 83,258,457, forward strand.
ATTGGTGCGCAGCGCAATTAGATGACCAAACCTCTCCTCGATGTAACTTCTAGACATTATAAATATTGCAATTTAATAATATGAATTACTTTGTCGTCTCAATTATTGATTTAATAATATATCATATTATACATATGATATTGTGACAATAATTGAATCAATAATATGAGAGATATGATGCAGCAATTACTATAGCGATAATTGAGTATAACTGAGTGACTTCTCACGTAAGAATCAATAATCAATACCATGTGCTACTAAGCAACCACGCGTATTACTGTACTTTTACTACCGGGTAGTTCAACAGTTTTAATGGTAACACCTTAACCGTTATTCTTATAAAAAGATAATTTTGTCATTTTACGATAATACTTCCGTTGTGGGGTCCACCAATGATTGTGCCATCGTACGAATATTCCCTGTTAAAATGAATATTCCCCGACCAATCGAATATTATATAACCAATTGCTTACTTTGCAAAATTTGTAAATATTACCCACAACTATAACATTATATCAAATCCACACCATAATATTCAAAAATATATTTTGAGAAAATTATTCTTTATTCATAAAAGTTGGGGTCTTACAACCTCCCCTTCTTATGAAATTTTGTCCTCGAAATTAGGGTACATACCTGGTATATCGAAGAGGTGAGGATATCTTGACTACATCTCAGATTCTAACTCCCAGGTCATTTCTTCCACATCGTGGTTTCTCCACAAAACTTTGACTTGAGGTATAACCTTGGAGCGTAGAATATGATCCTTCTTATCCAAGATTTTAACAGGTAACTCTTCATATGTTAAATCTTCCTCTATTTCATCTGGTTCTAATTCAATAATGTGGTTCGGGTCTTTCACATATTTACGTAACATAGATATGTGAAAAACGTTATGAACACGAGACATACTTGGCGGTAAGGCGAGTCTATAGGCCGCAGTTCCTACTCGGCCAAGGATTAAAAATGGGCCAATGATTCGAGGATTGAGCTTTCCTTTCTTTCCAAATCTCGTGACTCTTTTCCATGGAACAACACGTAACATCACATGATCTCCAATATTGAATTTCACGTCCTTTCGATGAAGATCATCATAACTCTTTTATCGATCTTGTGAGGTTTTTATACGTTGTCAGATTGTTTGAATCTTTTACGTAGTCATACGTACCAAATCCGGTCCCAACAATGTTGCTTTACCCATCTCATCCCAGCATACTGGAGAATGACACTTTCTTCCGTACAACGCCTCAAATGGAGCCATGCCAATACTTGCTTGATAACAATTATTGTAGGAAAACTCCACCAATGGTAAGAACTTGCCCCAACTTCCCTTGAAGTCAAGGACACAGAGTCTTAATAAATCTTCAAGAGTTTGAATAGTCCTTTCCGACTTCAAATCCGTTTGAGGATGATATGCCGAACTAAATCGTAAATCCGTGCCCATAGCTTTTTTCAAACTAACCCAAAATTTTGAAGTGAATCTTGGGTCTCGATCAGAAACTATGGATACTGGCATACCATGAAATCTTACAATCTCGTTTATGTACATACTAGCAAGACGTTCAAGTGTATAAGTTTTTTGTATTGGTAAGAAATGAGCAGACTTGGTTAATCTATCAATAATGACCCAAATCGCATCTATGCCTTGAGAAACCTTGGGAAGACCAGTAACGAAATCCTTGGTAATGTATTCCCCATTTTAGAATTTCAAGTGGTTGCAATGGACCTTTTGGCACTTGATGCTCTGCCTTGACTCGTTGACAAGTTAGACACCTTGAGATAAACCCTGCTATCTCTCTCTTCATATTGTTCCACCAAAATGTATATCGAAGATCATGATGATACATTTTGGTACTCCCAGGATGGATTGCAAACGGTGTGTTGTGCGCCTTCATCATGATTTTATACTTCAAGTCAGAATCATTCGGAACACAAAGTCTGGAGTTGACTCGAAGTATTCCTTCTTCATCGATTCTTGCTTCCGGAATAACACCTTCTTGTACTTTCTTCCTCATACGTATTAGCTCCAGGTCTGTAGCTTGAGCAGCTTTAACTTTATCGATTAAAGTCGGTTCCACTCGTATATTCGTTATCATTACATGGGTCCCTGGAGTCTTTAACTCTATTTCCATCCTTTCCAAGTCATACACAATGGGCCTTTGCGTTGACAATAATGCACTCATGCCCGCATATGATCTTCTACTCAATGCGTCAGCTACTACTTTCGCTTTTCCAAGATGGTATTGGATAGTGTGATCATAATCTTTCAACAACTAAAGCCATCATCGTTGCCACATGTTGAGTTCCTTTTAAGTGAAGAAATATTTGAGGCTTTTATGATCCATATAGATCTCCACCTTCTCTCCATACAGGTAATGCCTCCAAATCTTAAGCGCAAAAACGACTGCTGCCAACTCTAAATCATGAGTAGGATAATTCCTCTAATATTCTTTGAGTTTTTGTGAGGCATAGGCTATGATTTTCCCATGTTGCATGAGAACACATCCTAACCCTTTGCCTGAAGCATCACTGTAGATGACAAATCCCTTCGAACCAGATGGTATTGTCAGAACAGGTGCTAAAATGAGTCTCCTCTTGAGTTCTTGAAAACTCTTTTCACATTCCTCGCTCCAATCGAATTTTGTATCTTTTCGTGTCAGCTGAGTTAATGGAGTAGCGATTTATGAAAACCCTTCTATGAATCTCCGATAATAATCAACTAAGCCAAGAAAGCTATGTACTTCGGTCACTGACTTTGGTTGCTCCCAGCTTTGAATTGATTCAATCATCGCTGGGTCAACAGATATTCCATGATTTGATATCACAAGCCCAAGGAATGCAACTTCCTCAAGTCAAAACTCACAGTTCTTTAATTTGGCATAAAGCTTGTTTTCACGAAGCTTTTGAAGTATCAGCCTCAAGTGTTGCTCATGGTCTTCGCGGGTTTTGGAGTATATGAGGATGTCATCAATAAAGACGACCACAAAGTGATCCAAATATTCCTTGAATACTCAGTTCATCATATCCATGAAGACAACAGGAGCATTAGTCAATCCAAAAGATATAATTAGGAATTTATAATGTCTGTACCGAGTTCTGAAAGTAGTCTTTGGAATGTCATCAGTTTTAATCTTCAACTGATGATATCCAGAACGAAGATCGATCTTTGGAAAGAATTTGGCGCCTTGCAACTGGTCAAACAGATCATCAATACTAGGCAATGGGTACCTATTTTTGATGGTGACATGATTCAACTCCCGATAATCAATATAAAGTAGCATACTTCCATCTTTCTTCTTCACGAATAAAACAGGAGCACCCGAAGGAGACGTACTAGGATGAATGAAACTGATGTCTAACAATTCCTCTAGTTGAGTTTTTAACTCCTAAAGTTCAATAGGAGTCATTCGATATGGTGCTTTGGAAATGGGTTTTGTACCGGATTCAAGGTCGATACAAAATTTAATTTCACGCTCTAGGGGTAGGCTAGGAAGTTTTTCAGGGAATACGTCAGGAAATTTATTAACAATAGAAATATCATTCAAATCTGATGTATTTTTATTTAAATTCGTGACATGGGCTAAGAAAGCTTGACATCTGTTTTTTAATAAACGAATAGCTTTATGACTTGATATGACAGTGATTGACTTTAGTTGTTTGGTTGCTTGAATTCGTATAATATGTTGATTAAAACTCTGGTGGTCCCAGCTCCTTGAACTGCTTAGCGGTGACCGTCCGAGAGTTGTTAGTGTTTCCACCTGTATTTTGGATAGGAGCCACCCTCGCCTGATGTTGCATGAATTTCATAAAGCCTCTGAACATCCCATCGTTCATCATTTGATCGTTCTTGTTTACCTGAGGATTATTGTCTTCCTGTTGCACATTATCTTGGGTATTAATCTGTGGTGACTCCACGGTCTCATGTGCTTCATTGCTTATCTCAACATTTTCGGATATCATTTTCAAATACTACCACAAAACAAGGGTTAATTAACATATCACATACTATCCTTATACTATGACCGACCAATTAAATACCAAATAAACTTAGGTAGGTCATACTAGCGAAGGAGTTCCCCGTCTCTCCCCTCCTAGTTCTTGTCTCACATCTCAGCCAGGGATTATATCCTTAAGCTTTGATACCAAATGTGACACCCCCAAAATAGGTATACATCACCCATCTTGAGTCTCCAAATACATGGTACAAAATTCAAATACAACTTAATTATACAACAATCATGTAAAATACGACAAAACATAATCTAAGAGTTTTAATAAGAATATTGTCATCTAGACAATATCCACACTCAATGGAGTCCTCATTACATTTATTGTCACACTATTTAACAGAATAGTGAGGACTACTAATGCTATCATCTGGACCGTCACTCCGTTCCCCGACTAGTCCCGGCTACATTCTCATTTTCGGAAGAGAACAGTGAAAGAAAGGGTGAGCTCAACTTAGCCTTCAACAGTATAACAACTGACAGAATATAATAGACAATAAGTTTTAGATCAATAACTGCAGCGGAATAAACAATCCATTAGAAGAGTCAAGTAGAGCATAAAATCTACTATCTTCTATGATTTAAAAAGGTTTTCATCAACTTTATCGCTGATACTCAACTTAATAAATAAAAATGAATCATCCCTGCATCACGGCCAAGGATATTCATGTACTCATCAATGGTCACGATTATACCGAATAATCCCTGGTCATAACCATACCAACAACTGTCCATCAATGAACTACAGGCCAATGAGGACTTTTACCACATCATTCGTTACATTACGGTCATGATTATAGAGAATAATCCCTGGTCATAATCATACCAAGTCCATCTATGCACGTAAGCAAAAGATGACTTTCATCACAATATAAGCATGAGGATGATGACAATGACATAATAATTCAATAAAACAAGTTCAATGATAAATTTTAAAGATTTATAATTTAATTTATCCAGAAATCAATAAGGTCCAAATTGTCAACATGATACTTCTTTGTGGAGTAAAATTCAAGAATGCTCAGAAGAATATTTCCATGAAAAGATACTAGATGAAGCGCAAATATCAAGGATATTTCCATGAAAAGATACTGGAATAGTGAGGTAGCAGACTTCTCTTTTTCTTTCTTTCTATAATTTCTCTCTATAATAATTGCTCTATAGCTTTAGTGAATTGGTAAGTAATGAAGGTAGAATGAGCTTCTATTTATAGGAAAATATAGTTTCAATAATTGCACGTTTTGGGGCTCGAAATATTACAGTATAATACCTACCTCTTTTTCTTCATTTTTAATTTAGTCCTGCAAGTATTATCAAACTTACACCACCTCCCCTAATAGTAAATAATGTGAATCAATAGTTCAATCATGTGAATCAATAGTTATAGTACCTCCATCAATACCTCCATTTTTAACTTAGTCATGCAAGTATTATCAATCGTGCACCAACTCCCCTAATAGTAAATGAATATGAATCAATAGTACACACATGTGAATAAATAGTTATAATCATGTGAATCAATAGCAATTAATTGCTCATTTATCCTTAATTACATCATCCGATTGATCAATATAACCTCCGGACATCAATTATTATCAAAATAAATGTCAATTTCCACTAACACTAATAATTCCAACACAATGGAACTATCAAATTCATCTTTAATCAACAAAACTTATTCATCATTAATATTATAACTCACAATATTTAACAACCAGTGTCGCTCCCAGTGAAAGAGGGCTTTTCAGATAAGGATTTCTCCTTATCATGCCGCAATTAGATGACCAAACCTCTCCTTGATAGAACTTCTAGACATTGTAAATATTGCAATTTAATAATCTGAATAACTTTGTCGTCTCAATTATTGATTTAATAATATATCATATTATGCGATGATACTTGTGAGAATAATTGAATCAATAATATGAGAGATATGATGCAAAGAATTCTTCGTAGTAATAATTGAGTATAACCGAGTGACTTCTCACATAAGCATCAATAATCAATACCGCAATTACTACTATGCAACCACGCAGCGTATTCATCGTATTTTTTACTACTAGGTAGTTCAATAGTTTTAATTCGGTAACACTTTCGCCGTTATTTTTATAAAGTTAATAATATTGTCGCTTTACTTTAACAATACTACTTGTTAAGGGGTCCACTAATGATTGTGTCGTCGATGCAATATTCCTATTAAAACGAATATTCCCAGACCAATCGAATATTATATAACCACTTGCTTACTTTGCAAAATTTGTAAATATTACCCACAACTATAACATTATATCAAATCCACATAATATTCAAAAATATATTTCGAGAAAATTATTCTTTATTCATAAAAGTTGGGGTCTTACACATGGTCTTTCTTGGTTGGAAAGTGACTCTCAACATTTTTCAACATGTTAAGCAAATCAGCGAGGCTGATGTCTAGCTTGTTCGTATAAAAAATTAACAACAATTGTGAAAGGAGTCTGGGAGTGAGTGCAAGATCAAATCTTGGCTAAACTATCCATCCATGACAAAATCCGTTGTCCTAATTGATCAATCAAATTGATTATGTTAAGGACTTTTATCTGTACTGTAGTGTCATCGGTCATTCTAGATCGGAAGAGCTCCTTAGATATCTGATATCTGTCAGTCCTACTTTCCTCACCATCAACTACTTGATGTGTAGGAATATAATGCTTGACATCCATAGTTTCATGTGATGAAGCAAGTTCGTTGCTCATGGATGCGAGCATGATGCATTGAGCTAACTATGCATCATCTTGCAACTTTCTAAAAGTAGCAATCTCTTCCTCAGAGGCATTGTCTGCAACCATTGCAGGGATAGGCATATTAAGGACTTAAGATATCTTTTCAGCCATGAGAACTATTCTCAAATTCCTTAACCAATCCATTTAATTTGGTTCGGTTAAATAACATCTAATATACTTCACAATGATAGTAATTTAAACATTGTAAGATTCTGTAAATGAATTTGTAACTAATAACATTTTAGCATACATTCTTTTATTAATTACCAAAATAAATTAGGTCTTATTTTAAATTGGTATCTCCCACTATTTTCATAAAACTATATTACCCTCACTTATATAGTTCGGAAAATCTAATTAAAGATTTGCTAGTGAGAATAAGGATCTCATTTCAAATGTATATAGCCTTGTGGTGACACAACAAACTATATATAAATAAATAGGTAGACAACTCTTGTCAATTACATCAACTATGCAACTCCTCAGATTTTGCCTCTTAGATTATTTTGATCATGTGGTGGCACATCCGAATCAAAATTATCCAAGTTAAGTCCAACCTAGCACTCCATATATTCAAAAAGAAAAATCATCATCCTTGTGGGGACACAACAAAATAACATTGTTCAATTTTCTTTATAAGCATCAAATGTGATAAAATTAACATCTCAAAGAATTAAGATAAGCCTTGTGGTGACACAACACACTTATAATAATTAATTGATACTCTATTATTTTTATCATGCTAGAAGGAAACGTTCGATATTCCAAATATCTTTGAACGCTTTAGGACTTAATATAAAAAATTTGAGGGTTTTGTTATTAATTTGTCTCATCTTATTTAGTGTGCATGAACATATATATATATAAAATACGCGTCATATTAATGAACATGCGAAGCATGTTTGCATAATATATAATATATATAGTATAAGCATGCACATATAGAATACTATATTCTACACCGATTGATAATGGACTTTTATTCTAGTTTGATTCACTAGAGCCACCAAGTGAACCAAAAGGTCAAACCCTAGGGGTGCAAGAATTAATATTTAAATATAACTATTATATTTAAATTCGGGTTGCATTACAAACAGGTCTTCAAGGCTCCTTGTTCAAGGCTCCTTGTTCCTTGATCTTCAATTCTTCAAAATTAATTCTAACTATTTCTATTACAAAACTATTTAAAATAAATAGAAACCTTGATCAACAGTCAAGGGGAAGTACATAGAAGGGAGTTAGAATTTACATTAAGAAAAAAATTAGAAAAGGCGAGGTACGCAGACCCCATTTAATAAAATCCATACATTCATGCGTCCAACTAAAATAAAATCCAATCACATTGGTCAATAGTCCACAATTAATTCCATTTATTATTATACATATTTACATATGCATCAATAAATAACATTCATCTCATAAATAATAAACATTCAATATATATATTGATATCATTTAATGGGCAAAATTAGTTAGTATAAAATCTAATTTTGAATCAAAATAAACTCTTTATTTTTTAATCCAAATTTAAATCAAAATAAACTTCTTTTATTTTAATTTATCCAATTTTGAATAAAATAAACTATTTTATTTTAATCAAATCTTTAATCAAAATAAACTCATTTATTTTTATTAATTATGGAATCCAATTCAAGTAAAAAAAACTTTTATTAAAGGAAACACGAATTCTCTTTCCTATTCACAAATAAACTCCTTTATTTAGAATAATATGAAATCTTATTCCTTATCTAAATAAACTCCTTTATTTAAGGAAATACTGATTCTCTTTCTTATTCATAAATAAACTCTTTTATTTTGAATAATATGAAATCTTATTTCATATCTAAATAAACTCCTTTATTTAAGGAAACATGGAATCTAAATTCAACTATAATTAGTTATCATGGAATCCAATTCCAACTCTAATTAGTTAGCATGAAATCCAATTTTAAGATTAAAATAAACTCTTTTATTTTAATATTAAAATAAACCTTTATTATAAGATTAAAATAAACTTTTTTATTTTAATTATAAAATAATTGAGAATATTATATATATATATATATATATATATCATATATATAGTTTCAAGATATATCTGCTCGGGATTAGTCAAGTATACCCTTATCTTACTCACATGTGCTCACCCCTTTAGCGATTTTACTAAAACAATTCGGTTAATCATACAACCGTCGCTCATACTTTTAGCGACGCTTATATGTTGTCCGTCGCTAAAATTATGTATTTACGGTTGTATTAATCAAATCGTCACGTCCGTTGCTAAAAAGGGTGAGCACTAAATGAATAAGATAAGGAGTATGCACTTGATCCTTGCTCACAGTATATATACTATATATATGTTGTAACCTTATATATATGTATAGCCTAAAGCAGGATTACTTATATATAATATTTAATATATGATATGATTCTATCAATTCGGCTCTCCAGATCCTGTTAACCTTGCTTTGCGAGAGTATAACGTTAATATCATATATATATATATATATATATATATATTAATAACCGTAAATAATTTAGAGAATCATTAACAATTATATATATAATAGGAATCACGTGAATCACATAAACAGAATCACATATTCCCACTTCTACGAGGTAATCATATATAAATATAAAAGTTATCCTGACTTAATGAGTACACTTAATGATTACTACGGTTATTATAATATGTTTATAACTATTATATCATATGATAATAACACAGGAACCTTACGCGTGAAAATTTGCGGAAAGCTTCACGTTTTTATTTTAATTTTATACAACAAAATTATGCCCAATTAAATTGTTCTAAACACATATCAATATACACATTAAATTTGAACAATTAATAATTTGCATAAAGGTTTGGCTCTGATGCCACTGTTAGGTTTGTAATATTCATGAACGCAATCAAATTGCACAAAATAAACGGAAACGTGGACAATTAGAGTTTTAAAATTTGATAAACCATATACCCGGATCATCCTTTATGCCCAATTATTAATTAAACGAAAAGATAAAGAACAAGAATCATACCCTTGAAGGTTTGAGCTTCCTCAGGTACAAGTTCACCTCCAAATCCTTTTCGCGTTCAACTTGAATTCACCGGGTTTGGTTCCTTCCTTTGATCAATGTTAGCCACCCAAGTGTTTGGCCTATAGAGGTGATCCACCAAGGAAGAAGAAAGATTCAAGAAGATGGGTGTTTGGCAAAACCCTAGTTTTTCTTTCTCTCATAGAAAAGGGCGTACTCTTCAACAATTGGAATCACGTATATTCGATATCTAATATAAGACTCCTCTTATAAAGATATCAGTTAACCCTTCTAATCTAATTAGAAAATAGGGTATTAATTAATTAATTAAATTCCTTTTAATTAATTAAGCTCCCTAATCTTATTAGGGATAATTAATTAAACTCTTTTAATTAATTTGCCTCTTAATCTTATTAGGAATAAATGAGAGTACTTTTATTAATTAATTCTCAAACTCATTTAGGAATTAAATAATAATAATAGTAATAATAATAATAAGACTCCTCTTATTAATTTATATTTAATATTTCCAAAATATTAAATAATATATATTAAGCTATTTAATTTATTCTATCACCATAGATTAAATTAAATATACTTAACTTATTATTACGATTATGCCATTAACTTCTTAAATAATTATTCTTCCTTTTATAGTGTGACCCTTTAGGTTCTCCATATAAAAACCTGTGAATAAATCAATTAGAACAATTCTAATCTTATTTAAATAAATAAATTAAACTATTAAATTATTTAAATAAATAATATTTATTCTACAATAGGGATAAGCCTCCCTAGCGATTAACGACTTTCCAGATAATATAGATTTCAACATTAATCATAAAAGAACCTTTTAGTAAATAGTTACCTTACAATTCAATCCTTCAACCATACAATGTCCCAATTAAATATAAGACATGGAATTACTGTCAAGTCTTATTTTATTTAATTATATGTATTTTGACTTTTAAATGCACAACTCCAAATAATGCAAATTAAAAACTCCTTTCTAATTTCATTCTGCCTTGGCCAAAGACTACTGGGTTGTCATTTATCGAATCACATAGGACATTTCTCTTCTTTTACTTGAAGCGGTAGATTCTTTATTGATCATACATTATCTCCATGTACAACTTATTATACCCAAGCATACCCTTTGATATACCCTAAGGGTCTTAAGGAATAAGTCAAAGTATAACTCATCATAAACAAGATACTATGATTATCTCAAGTCCAAGGATCACTTATACTACTATCACTACAAGAATTTCTATTGACAGGCAAGTAAAACTCCATTAGGTATTCCATAGCGAGCCACGTTCAGTGAACTTATTCTCCAATAAACACCTACATACTTGCTTTAGTGTCTCCACACAAATTATCATGAGATCAATCATCCTCATCCAATGAGCAAGCAACGTATGTACCAATCTATCCGAATTCACTAATCCCCAATTTAGTAATCCAACGATTGGGAACTATTTTAGTTTTAAGCTTTCTAAGAATTTAGATCTCATTAGAATGATCATCATCATTATTCTAAAAGCATTGCTTAAAACTATGGGTTTATCACATTTTATAAAGCAGCATCAGGTAGATAATTAAAAGCCTTTAATAAATTAATACTTTTTATTAAAAAATGAATAAGATTGTTACAAAGTATATGCTTTATCATCAAACATGATTGGCTTGTGTGCATACTACTTTCAACATCTCTGCCAGGGTAGGTGAAACAGTAGACTGCAATGTAAGAAAATCAGAAAAGGGGATGTCATGTAACATCTGCAGTATACACCAAATAACTCGAGATCTGCGAAGCAATTCAAAAAGCTTTTTACGACTACTTTCCAACGGGAAGATTGGGAAGGAGTATAAATCAACAGAGCTTCAAAAATTAAGAGTTGCTGATGATTGCGAAGTAGAAAAATCGTTAAGTTATTGGAATGCTATCATTGACTCTATGAGTTCCACCAGAGATCAACAAGAACAAGTCTTAGTGATAGTGAGACTACATAGGTGGAAGTGAAGCAGCCTTGAAGAAGGACTTAAACAGATTAGAGCTTCACTCAATAAAGATGAGAATGCCACTGAAGATGGCAGCTAAGCTGAGAGCCGAGAAGGACAAGAAGATAGCATTTAGAAAAGTGCAAGAGTACAAAGAAGATCAAGAAAGCCAGTCTACAGATCACCATGAACCAAAGGCTGAAAAAGAACATATGTAGAATCATGTTTACAAAGCATTCAAGAAGGGTTTAGGAATTCCTAAGTGCCAGACGAAGTCTACCAAAGGCTTAGAGACTTAGAAAATCCAGATGGTGATGGTGCACAACTGACATCAGATGAAGATAAGTAGAAAAGAGTAAAGATCAGCTGCACCAAAGAAGATATAGTCCAGACTCCAAGCAGAATGCCAAGAGGACTACGCCAAGTTGCTAAGTACAGAAGATGTTCAAGCTTAAAGACATCTTAGCAACTTTCAAGACCAACAACAACAACCCACAACTACAACAACAAGAAGCCATGGCATGAGGGGTCCTTGTTCGGAGGGACTAAATGAAGTTCCAAGCCTGCTGGGCTTGAAGAGTTCTTAGTGAACTGAAGTTCCAAGGCTGCTGGCCTTGAACGAATCTTAGTAATTCAGGGTGCTACCCTTCCTTAGTGGGAATCCTGCTAGTTGAAAGCAGAAGAGTGGATTAAGAGCTTGAGCCTCTGAACCACTTAAAATCCCTTGTGTCATTTACTTTATGTCATTTACATTGTGTACTTAACTGCTATAACTGCTATGTATATATTAACTGCTTACAACTTAACTAACTCTAAGAACAATGTATGTATGATTATGAATATATCAATGAAGGGATCTTTTACTTATTCCGATGTGCTTGAAAAGATTCTTATATTTGTCATATGCTAATTCATTAGCAATATAAAATAAAAGTGAAAAGTATTTGAAATTAAAATGATCTATTCAACCCCCCCCCTTCTAGATCTATTGTGTTCCTACTGGGAACTAACAATTGGTACCAGAGCAGGTTCTCTTGCTATATTCAAAAGCTAATCGCTTTGAGTCTGATCCTAGGAACAAACATTATTCTAAACTTAGTTTAGTTGTAAGTCACTTGTAAATGAAAATGAGCTCACAAGTTGGAAATATTGTGTACAGGTAAATGTATATATACACCTGAAGCTGCTCAGATTGGTCCATGTTCTTAAATGCTATAGCAAAAGACCAATCAGACCAATCCGATTACAGAATAATGTATATGGGAGCTCAAGAGGCATCAACAGCAAATAGTCAAGCATCCACCAGATTGAAAGATGAAAAGGCCATACGTGCTAAGAAGTACTCTTTCAGAGAAGAAAGAAGAATCTCTCAAATCTATATTTGGCCAACCAACAGTTGGATGTGAACCTTGAGGACTTAAGGTTGTCAAAGAACTAAAGATGTCAAGATTCTTTGAGCCTACATCTTCAAGACTATGACTGATTGATCAAAGGACAACTGGAGCAACAAGCTGTCAGAAGTAAAGGAAAAAGTATGAACATCAATGCCTAACCTCAGTATGTCGAGATAAATGACTGTCAAGAAATTGACAATGTAAAGGTACGGTTCCGCATCAGTATAAATGTGTACATCATATTTCATCACCTTATGCACTATAACTGCTTTCTATCAAGAGGCCATACTCTACCTAAAAAGGAGAAGAGAGAAAGTACACTGAAGTTGGAAACTCAAATGCTAACAAACCTTCTCCCCATCCAAGTTTTAGGTTAAAGATAACATCTTGAATGAAGTTTGAAATAGGTCATAAGCATACCAAGGTTTAATTAATATTAAGTGGAGAAATCTTTGTTGATGGGTTAGTATGTATGTACAAACCTATGTTCTAAGTTTTTGATAACACATAGAGTATGATTATTTCCATAAAAGTATCTTGAAGATTCGTAGAAACTGATTACCTCCATGAATCAACCAGATACAAATAAGTGTTAGAGTTGATTCTCACTCTATGAACATTTAAACTCTGAGAACATAACCAAGCAAATGATGAAACCATCATAGAAAAAGTGTGTCTTATTAAATTGGTTAATCTTACACACACTCATCATCATGCATCCTAAAATATCATATCTAAATTGGATACATACATGAATATGATTGTTGGTGATCAATATGATGAAACTTTAAATATATGAGGAACAAGGATTTTGAAAACTGACCTAGTAGGACCCATTTAACCATGGGTACCAAAAATAGAAATTTAACTAACTTGCAGGTACTTGGTCTATCTGACCACACAAAGGAAAGCTGAAGCAGAAGACTTCAGTCAAGAAGAATCCACCAGTAGAAGGCTTAAGACAGTTCAGAAGAATTTCTAACTAAATCTTTACTTGTCAAAGTCTGTCCTTGAAAACTTGTTCAGCTAATATAAATGAAGCTCATAGCTATGAGGAAGCGAGATCATTCACGCTAAGAGAAAAAGGTCTCTATGCTCATCATGCAATATTCAAAAAGCATATCAGTTGAGAAGAACCCTCAAGAAACATATCATAGAAGCAGGACTTCACAAGGATAAACCGTCGAAGGAAGACTACGTTCATAGTGCTGTCAAAGGATCACAGAATGGTCAACCCTGAAGATACTCATTTCTACAACACAAGAAGATTTGATGACTTTAGCCAGAATGAGATATGCATAGCTACCTCCTGCTACACATGAACAAGAAAAACTTCTGTCTCTCTGAAAAGGCAGTATCAACTATGGCGGAGCAGTGATCTGCTAACAGAATAGCAGCTTTAAAACATTAGCTATATACTATGAAGCAATGTACCAGTTACAGAGTCCCAAAACTTTGTGGCTGACGAACCAAATGAAGATCCATAGTCAGTGGGAACGTCTCAAAACGTACTACTGATAACCAGACAACCATCCAAATCAAAATCATGGAGAGCCTATGATCAAACATCCAATCGTAGTGTAAGAGTAGAAGGAAACCACAAGTACAACCAATGAAAATGTCTAAAGGTGGTAGAGGATCTCCCCAGTAGAAAAGGTCAAATGAGATAGCAGTGCAAAACACCTCTAAAAGTTTTTCATCTGGAAAGAGCCTTAGGGACAAACCTGACCCTTAGGTCACTAAAAGGTTGGCCCTTCCTGAGCTACCTTAACCAGAAGGAATGCTTAGTAAAGTTCATCTCAAGGACCAAGACAGTCAATGATCGTAGAGTAGAGTTTGGAGAGAACTCAACGATCGTGGAGTAACCTCAACAATTGTAGAAGGAGACTCGATGATCGCAGTCTTACCAGAGGATACCCTAGCTCATAAGGAGCTTGGAAGAATTGAATACTTGCTCAACTACTCAGATAGTGTGGAGATAAACACAAACACAGTTTGAAAAGACATCATGCAAACGCATCTCAGAACTTAAGTGCCCAAACTGGCTTGGGGTACATCAGTGATCAAGCTATGCAGTTTCAAGATGAGGATTAGTGTCAAAACCATCCACTACAGCATCTCTCGGAAGAAGATCATTGAGTCAACAAAGGAAAACATAGAGTCCATAGCTACCTCACTAGGATACTCTACGAACCAAAAAGGGTCAACGGTCAATCCACGTCAGTATTGATTATTCTCTTAAAAGAAATATAAAATCAAAAAGGTCATGGGGAGTTACAGCTTATTACTGGGAATCGTGCAACCAATGGCTAGTTAACACATCACAGCCCATGCAGAGTCAGAAAGGACTGCCATAGAGACAAATTCAAAATCTGCAAACAGTTATAAAAAATTATAGTACCTTTCTCCCTCCTAGTTTTCAAACCCTAGAATCCTTTTCTAAGCCAGAATCCGTTAACCCTCAAGAGCATTTCCCAAATCACATTCATCGATCTCTCAAAAGATTCTCTAAATCAAATACCCATATTCTTTGAACTCTTCTAATGACAGATTGGCAAGTACTCACTAGCATTCAGCTAGGAACCAAGTTGTTTGAGAAATCCGAAAAGAAGTTCAGAGACATTCTTGAACTTGTAAAGAAGCTGGATTCTCAGAGTTTCTTGAGGCAAGCACTCGAGTATATACTGAACTGGTTAAGGAGTTTTACTCAAATGCATCCATAAATTCTGAAACCCTTTCTACCAAGGTCAAAGGTTATTCTCTAAAGCTAAAATCATCTGATATCAATCAATGCTTAGGCTTTCCTGACCAAGGACTAAAAATCCTTGATGAGATCGACACTGAACACGCGAAGAAAATTATGGGGTACCAAAGAAACCCTAGTCTGAAGGACATGAAGAAAAATAAGGTTCCAGAAGAATTCGAGTTCCTTGCTGAGATAGTGGGCAAATGTATAATATGCAAGAACATTGCACATGACACCATGCTTGATCAACAACTGAAGATTATGTCCGCAATAGTTCTGAAGAAGCAAATAAACTTTGGAGCTATCTTGTTCGATCAAATCTCCAATTGGGTGGAAAAGGTTGAGACGAAGAAATCTACGGATAAACCCCTCACAAAGGTTTTCCATGGAAGACTATTGAGCATTATGCTAAATAAGAAATTGGGAGGGAAGATCAAGGATGATGAAGGAGAACATCTGAATGTTCACAAAGTAATGTCTCCACAACTGTTTGTGATCTGGAAGAAAAACCCAAAAGAAAACAGGAGAATAACAACAACTGGGAGCAGCAGAAAGAACTCTGCGAAGAAGAGGAAGGCGAAAGAGGTGGAAAGCTCTGAATCTGGCGAATCTATACCAATAGCAACCACACCAGCAAGGAAGAAATCCAAGGCTATGAAGAAAACTGAGTCCTTACCAAGAAGTCTCTTCAGAAAAGACAAGGATGAAGATGAAAAGGTCTCAACTACTGAGATCACAAAGGGAAGAAGTAACAGATTACTTCAAGGGCCATCCAGAAAGAAAGCCAATGTGGTAAACAGGCCATCCGCAGTTTTCTAAGAAAGTACATCTGACGAAGAAGAGGACGTAAAGTCAGAAGAAGAGAAGGGAACTGATGGTCTCAAGATTGAGTCCCCAAAGAGCAAATCCAGCGATGAAGGTGGAGCTGAATTCATGAAAGAAAATGTAAACCCTGCTGATGAAAAAGAATATGCAAGCCCTATGGCTAACTCTCAGAGCATTCACTCTAATGATGAAGAAAAGCTACGAGATGACCCAACTGCATCTCTAAATGCAAATTCTCCAACAAGCCCAGATAATGAGTCAAATGGTGTTGATTCGGAAGAAGAAGGACTTGCCCCTGCCAATGGTGAACGTCAAGGAAGTTTGTTTGATGATACAAAGGCCTCAGAGTCTGAAGAGGAAGAACAGTCTGACTCTCTTATAGCTGAACCCTTAAGGAGAAGAAAGAGCTACAGACTACTTGCTAAATTTGCCCCCAAGAAGAAAAGTGATCACTCTACTGAAGTCATTGAAGTAAGTGATGATGAATCTGAATCAAAGGAGAAAAGTGCTGAACATGGAACCAGTAATGAAGAGTCTGAATCCAATGGAGAAGATGTTGAAGAAGATACTAGTAATGAAAATCAGCAAGAAGGATTCATTGATGAATTAGATAAAGGAAGTCAACATGATCCAAGTTCAGAAGGTGAAGAAATGGGAAAAGATTCCGGTTCTGCAAATCAGGAATCAGAGGAACCAACAGACTATCATGTTCTCTCTCCAGAAAGAATTAGCAGAAGAATAGTGGTGGAAGTTTTTGATGAACCACCAGCTGAACCAACAGTAAGATGGATAAGTCATGGAAATGAACAACTTTGAGTTGTAAGAATGACTACAGATGAAGTGCTTCACAATTGAAAAAATATGGAGTTAGATTGCACAACAATACTTTACAATTCTGAAGATCTTCTGATGAGATGGTTTTTTCCGTGGATGCCTTGTCTAAAAGCACATACTGATAGAGATGAGAGCTACTTCAGCTAGTGATACTCTCAGTTTCCAAATCTGGATCTGGTGTCACAAAACTTCCCAAGGGTAAAGAAGTTTGCAACCATGATGATCAAAGACCAGCCTCACTTCAAAGTCTACCGACATACTGAGAATCATTATATTCCCTATGATCGTAGAGTAGACTCTGATGGTAGAAGGAATATGGCCAAAGAGATGATCGTAGAGTTGGTTCACTCTACCAATGGAAATGATCAAGTCAAAAAAGAGAAGCCTCTCTCTGCCCAAGCACTGTTACCTGACATTCTGTCATCCTCCAATAGCGATTGGCACTCAACGATTGTTCAGATTCTCAACGCTTCTGAAAATCTGTCCAAAGATGAAAATCGTAGCGCCCAATCTATTGTTCAATAGGAGGATGCCCAATCAGATGACCAAATTTCCATAGAGAATGAGCTATTGAAGAATTCTGATGAGTTGGTTGAGAAGATATCTCAAATCAATAAAGAATCAAAGATGTTGAAAGCAGCAGGAGATAATTCAGCTCAAGACAGACCTGAAGCCATTATGGCTGATGTATCTCTCAGAATCAATGAGAGATCAAATTTATCTGAAGGCCATACATGATCAAAGCTCTACGAGCATAGAAGGCCAATGATGAGAAAATTCAAGTCCTCTCCGATAAGATTGACAACCTGAATCAGTCTTTCTCTATGTAACTTGAGTTTAGCCAACAAGAACTCAAGATTGAAGTTGGTAACTCCTCTTATCTGATGGAGCAGCTTATGTCCAACATGGAACAGCTCTCTCAAGTGATTAATGACAAAAAGGGGGAGAAAAAGAGGAATAGAAAGAGGCATTCAAGGAAGAGCAAGGAGTGAAAAAGAATTAAAGATAAGAAGGCCACGAGGAAGAAGACAGCAACATCAGAAGCAAAAGAAGAGACAGTAGCAGCAGAAGTAGAAGAAGAGTTATCATCTGAAGGGGAGCCAAAGGATGATGATTCCATGAATCCAAAGTTTGAGGGGGAGCCAGCAAACGAAAAAGAAATATAGTCAACATCCCAGGGGGAGTAGGAGCAAGAAGATCAAGCTGATGAGTAGCTGATTAACAAGACATCCTGGAAACAAATATGGAGCCAAAGAGGTACATCTCTAACCATTACGTATGTTCTGGATCCAGAATGTAAAAGTGTTATAGCTTATAAAATTCCATATCATTATAAAATGACATTCATGATTATCTATTCTAGAAATATAGCTGCTCACTATATATAAGATTCATTCATCCCATGCATTTGCACTTATTATTTTTGTCATAATCAAATAAGGGGAGATTGTTAGGAATAAGCATGTGAATGATATTCTTATTTATATATGATTTGATTATGATATATATGAATGAATATGCAAGTATGCTTGCATTAAGAAAAGCTGTAAAGTCCTTTAATAGATAATAGAAACATATGTACAAGGACTTTGAATAAACTGATCAAATATGTTAGGTTGATCCTACATAAGCAAAACAGCTTTGTAAAGTCTTTAAAAAGAAATGATGTACAAGGACTATAAATATAAAAAGATCAAGCTTGTTAGGTTGATCTTATAATGTAATAGATAGGCTTGTCGATCGTCGTAAACCTTTCGCACTGAAATCGTAGTCTGCCAGGAAAGTCAAGGAAAACTCAAGAGCTATCAAAGAAGAATCGTAGTCTTCAAGATAGTATATCTCGGAGTTTGTAGAGTTCTAGGAGAGATAAGGAAGGATCGTAGTGTGTCGAGGAGAACTTCCTCAGAGTCGTAGTCTGCTGAGGAAGTCATGTTCAAAATCGTAAAGACAGCCTGACAAGAGCAGACTGAGCATCTGCCAAAGCCAAGTCAAGAATCGTAGACTACACTCAAAGTCGTAGAGTCTACTAATCGTATCAGAGGCAGAGATCATAGTCAAGAAAGATCAGATAAAGACAACAAGCACAATGGAAGAAATCATAGAGTGTCAAGATCTAATCTCGGAGTCGTAGTGTCTTCACAGTCTAAGCTGAATCGCAGAGTGTAGAATTGAGACTTCAAGAGATGTGCTCACAACGCCAAGACAGAATCGTAGAGCAAACATGATTCTCAATAATTGAGCACTCCCAAAATATCCAAAAGAATGAAGCCTCTGGTTGGTATTGCAAAGATACATTCCACCTAAAGGAAACTAGAGAGCACTCAACGAATGGCATGTAAGCTAACAGAAGATCTAAGCACCAACTCAATCAACATCCAAAATGGGCTACGAAGCCATTTGAGATGAAGGCTTCCATAAGTTGATCAGAAGAAGACTTCAGTAATTGACTAAGGAAAGTCAGCAAGTATAGTAGCGGTCAAGAAAATAGAAGAAGACGATCTTGAAATCAATCAGGATCATAGTGTTTGCCAAACAAAGAAGGAACTGATGGATTGTACATAAAGATACTGGTCAGCCATTGAAGAACAAGGCTAAAGTTATTAAGCATTGGGTCAGTCCATTGATGATAAGTGAACGGGAGATCGTAAGGAGAAAGCGAGCCGGACACGCCACAAATCAAGTGTCTCTTGCTATTCGGAAGGGGCGTAACAAAGAGTCGAGCCATCGATGATCTCGAGAGAGAAGTTGAAGCAAACAGAAGTTTTGAAGCACTGTACAAGAAAAGGAAGAGATGTTCTACATTAAAGATCCAATCAACACTCTTCAAGATTGTAGTGTTGAATTTACTTGTCAACTAGAAACTACGATCAAGTCCAAGAAGATATGCATCAGAATCGTAGATTGAGTTCGGTCGTCTAAAGGTTGAAGCATTGGCAACGGTTCAGTCTGAAGATTGATGGTCGAACAGAACATATTAAAGAGCATCGATGCAAAAGGACAACCTCTGATCGAGAAATCAGAAGGAGGAAATAAAGTTGACTACCTACCCGAGACATCAAAGTGACATCTCTGACAGGGTAGGTGAAACAGTAGACTGCAATGTCTGAAAATCAAAAAAGGGGATGCCATGTCAAATCTGCAGTCTACACCAAATAATTCGAGATCTGCGAAGTAATTTAAAAAGTTTTTAACAGCTACTTTCCAACGGGAGGATTGGAAAGGAGTATAAATCAACAGAGCTTTAAAATTCAAGAGTTGCTGATGATTGCGAAGTAGAAAAATCATTGAGTTGTTGGAATGTTATCGTTGACTCTACGAGTTCCACTAGAGATCAACAAGAACAAGCCTCAGTGACAGTGAAACTACATAGGTGGAAGTGATGTAACCTTGAAGAAGGACTTAAATATATTAGAGCTTCAATCAACAAAGATGAGAATACCACTGAAGATGGCAGCTAAGCTGAGAACCGAGAAGGACAAGAAGATAGCATTCGGAAAAGTGGCAGAGTACAAAGAAGATCAAGAAAGCCACTCTACAGATCACCATGAACCAAAGGATAAAAAAGAACAGATGTAGAATCATGTCTGCAAAGCATTCAAGAAGGGTTCAGGAATTTCGAAGTGTCAGACGAAGTCTACCAAAGGCTCAAAGACTTAGCAAATCTAGATGGTGATGGTGCATAGCTGACATCAGATGAAGATAAGTAGAAAAGAGTAAAGATCAGCTGCACCAAAGAAGATATAGTCCAGACTCCAAGCAGAATGCCAAGAGGACTACGCCAAGCTGCTAAGTACAGAAGATGTTCAAGCTTAAAGACATCTTAGCAGCTCAGCACCAACAACAACCACAACTACAACAAAAAGAAGCCATGGCCTGAGGGGTCCTTGTCTGGAGGGACTAAATGAAGTTCCAAGTCTGCTGGGCTTGAAGAGTTCCTAGGGAACTAGAGAAGTTCCAAGCCTACTGTTCTTGAAGAGTTCTTATTGAACTGAAGTTCCAAGGCTGCTGGCCTTAAAAGAATCTTAGTAATTCAGGGTGCTGCCCTTCCTTAGTGGAAATCCTGCTAGTTAAAAGCAGAAGAGTGGATTAGGAGCTTGAGTCTCTGAACCAATTAAAATCCCTTGTGTCATTTACTTTATGTCATTTACATTATGTACTTAACTGCTATAACTGCTATATATGTATTAACTTCTTACAACTTAACTAACCCTAAGAACAATGTCTGTATGATTATGAATATATTAATGAAGGGGATCTTTTACTTATTCCGCTGTGCTTGAAAAGATTCTTATGTTTGTCATATGCTAATTCATTAGCAATACAAAATAAAAGTGAAAAGTATTTGACATTAAAAGGATCTATTCAACCCCCCCTTCTAGATCTATTGTGTGCCTACTGGGAACTAACATATATATATATATATATATATATATATAACTGTTGTCGAACTCGCTCGATGAGCCCGGATTTTACATCCTATATGCGTTCTTGCTATATATATATTTACATTTCACATCAGCCTCGGAGTTTACTTCGTGGCCTTTTACTGCTTTATTTACATTCCATCCCGCCTGGAGTTTACTTCATGGCGATTGATCGTTTTTACTGCTTTATTTACATTTAGTCCCACCTGGAGTTTACTTCGTGGCGGTTGATCGTATTTATTGCTTTATTTACATTTCTGATCCCCCATGGAGGTGTTTCATGGTGGTTGATCATGTCTATATATATATATATTTACTACTTTTATATATTTACATTTTCGATCCCCATGGAGGTGCTTCGTGGTGGTTGATCATGTTTGTATATATATATATATATATATTTGCACTTATATATATATATATATATATATATATATATATATATATATATATATACTACTTACTACTTTAATATAAATTGTGGCATCATATGAGCCTAGGAATCATGTGATCACATATTCAGTCTACTGAATCTAGATTCGATTCCTGTGATGGACATTTTCAGTTGTAAGCAGCTTGTAAATTATTCACGGTGTTTGAATTTCCTTAGATGTCTTTCATGCCTATGAGGAGTTCGGCATTGCTATATATTATTTTCTCAAAGATGCTTCGCATCTCAAAAATTAAAGCAACCAAGCCGAACATTTAATAATAAAATGGATGTATAAAAGGCCTTAATTACAATTGAGCACAGGGTTCGAAAAAACCTCATTTACAAAACATCATTGCCATATCTTGTTTAACACTGAATTTTTCATACAAATCAAACCCTTTGTATATAGGTGTGAATGAGGCCTCGCACTATTTCCAAATAACAACACATTGACCCACACACACGCACACATTCACATAACAGTTTCTTAAAAAGTGGCGGTCACCGTAGTAACACGGATGTCGGCGGGTGCCTAACACCTTCTCTCTGTATAATCAAGCCCCCGAACCCTAATGAATCTCGGTTTCACAGACCCGTTTGGCAGTGTTACATCACTGGATCAATGTGCAAACCTTTTCTTAATTGTGTTGGTTCAACCAGTTAAAAACACCAACTAGCGACTCTTACAATCAAATCGTCGACATATACATGTCGGACCTTTTTCACTTATTTTTTCAAAAAAATCTCACCTAACATGAGAACACCAAAGAACAAGAACAGAAAAGGGACAAATAAAAATCCTGACATCGACAATGGGCTCAATACCCAAAAACCACTAAAGTTCAGTGGTCGACTTTGCATTTAACCCGACTGAAAACAAGTATTTTCAGTATGTTTAGAATTAAAGGTGCTAGAGAAGATTAAGTATTGTCACAAGTAAGACAATGAAGGAAGATGGAGAAAAAGGATATTCCAAGTCATCTAGCTATGATAGATTTCAAAGTTTATTGAAATCGTGCTTATTGTGCGTTTTAAAAAGGAAAAGTTTGGTTCAACTTTTGGAACCAATAGATTTTAAAAGAACTATTCTTTATATGTCTATGCTAATTATTTCGGCTAGACATAAGTTAATTTGAAATATTAAAATGAATTTTATATCATAAATGCATTTGATGAAAGGATGGTAAAAGGATGGAGTTATTAATGTAATTGAACCTAGTGTTGGATGTGATTGTAGGATCAACAACCCGCTATGGTATGATGTATAATGATGAAGTCATAAACTGACGAAGTCCTCAATGTACTGTGAAAAGTACAGTATCATGATGTCATAAAACATTTTAAAGTTATGATTGAAAGAATTTAAAGAAGTAGTCGAGGTCATTTGATTTGACTAGATGAATGTTTCAATTGATGTCCAATTTATTGGTATGGTCTAAGCTATTTGATTTGGCTAGACAAATGGTATGTCATGTTTAAAAAGAAATTGAACTTTCTTTGAGGAGTTGTGCCAAACCAAATTGTTTTGGTGCGAAATTTGATGATAAGTTTGAGGTTAATATTCCTTGAAATGGGGTTATACGATGGGTGGATCACCTACGTATGGAAGAGGTAGTTTACCTTCTTGGTGATTGTAAATTGACAGTGATAAAATGGTTAACGGTGAAGTGCTGTTAAACCTAGTAAGAGTTCATGGTCTATTTGACCCCTCAACAAAAGTATAAAATGTTTTAAAGGAATTCTTATATTCCTCGTTATTCATTCTACTTCATGATTCTTGATTAGTTATGTAGGTTAGGGAAGGTTTGAAAGATAAGAACTTCTTTGAAGAGAAGTTGAGAAGAAGAGTATGTTAAAATTTCAAGGAAGAAATTCTGTGAAGAAGGGGTGAATGTGATTACCCGAGAGATTGAAAGAATAATTAGACGTGAGGTTTAACTAATGACGATTATGTCAACAAATGATCCTTATAAAATGGATGGATTAAGATAAAACCTTTGCTAAAGGTTGTAGGAATAAAGCATCCGGGTATGGGTGTGGTTTTAAGAAATTCCAAGGATGGAATTTTTATAAGGGGGGGGGGGGGGGGAGAATGTGATAACCCAAAAATCGGATTATCCAAAATTTAAGTTTAAAGAATTAGTTATTATCAAAAAAATTTTTTATTAATAAGATTATATGCTATGTGTTTATTAATCGTTCTAAGACCTAGGATGATTATAAAACGGGAGGATTCTAGGTATGAGCTAGACTGAACGAGTAAGAATTTTCAAGAAAAAAATAAAAATTTTCCGGGAAAAAAATATTTCCGAGGAAAAAAATGAAACAGGCACTATTCACTTGACGAAACCCTAAGGGTTAGGGTTTGAATAACCTAAGCTTTTCCGAGAGTTCGGTATATCGAAATGACATTCCGTTGAAAGATTTGATGATAATAAATTGTGAAAAGTTAAGTAAGTCGATAAAAGTTTTCTCAAAAAACGTACAAAAATCAGACGAAATAAAAATAACGAAAAGTAATGTTATGTACTTTTCATTCGTTTAACTACGTTAGGGGAAAATGTGAAGGAAAACGCTAATCATCAAAAAGTGTTTTTCAATTTTTTGAAGTTCCAAAGAATGTGTAAAAGTAAATCTATAAAGGAAAGACAAAATATCCAAAAATATTTGGATTCTGAGAATCGTAGTTTTTCAAACTGTCGGGCGAATTTCGCAAGACGGAAGCATGAAGTTTCCAAGAGAAGCTTCGTAAATAGTAAGGAGGTGTGAATAATAAGGAGGTGAATAGTAAGGCAGTTTGCCAATTAACCAAAATACCACTAGCCTTGGTTTTCTATATAAGAGAGCATTAGCTCATTTATTGGTGATTTTGAAAATCACCAACACTTGTGAAAGAGAGAAGTCGAATGAGGAGGAAAAGGAAGGGGATAAGCTAGATGTGTGCAAACTTTGTCCAACGGAAGAAGATTAAAGAAGAAAGATAATCCAAAACCTAGTCTAATCTAAATTTTCTTTAAGTTTTCTATGTCGATATATATAGCTTAATGAAAATAGGAGAAGAAGATGTTAAAAATGATTTCATATGGTTGAAATCATGAGAAAACAAAGAAATAAGAATTAGAAGTTTAGTTATAAATTTCTTAAAAGCGTTCGTAAGGAAATACAAATTTAGTAATGAATTTGAACAATCTGAATGAATAATATGAATGATTCGGTGAAATAAGTAAGGAATGGTGTTTTATAACACCAAATTCCAAGAAAAAGTGAAATCGTAATCAAAGAATCGATTACAAATGAAGAACGAATGAAGAACGCGAAGAACACGAATAATGTTGTTGATGGACAAATTTAAAACCATTGCATATAGGTTAGATGTTTATTGCTTGGTTAGGAACGATAGAAATGTTCATGAAGAACGAATTAAACTTAACTATAACGAAGTTATGACAAAAATTTCATAAAGACAAACATGAAGTAGAAAGTACGTAAATGAACCCGAAGGTGTAGTATTTCATAAGAATGTATGAAAATATAGAAAACGTGAGTCATGGACTCAAGAATGAACGAATTTTAAGTTCGGATGACCGAATTACGAATGAACGAATGAAGAACGTTAATAACGTAAAATTAATGAATATTGAAATTTAAGCCAATTAAATGACATGTTAACGGATACAGAGTGAATTTCTATTCAAGGGAAGTTGAAGTACGCAATGAGAGTAAGAAGATGGCTTTGGAACGACCTCGTTCTGAGTTATAATAAAGAAGTTATGAGATTTTGAAGTAAGCATCTCAAACATGTTCAACACTTAGAAATTTTTCTGAGTTTTAGAACTGGTGCCGCAGGGCCAGTTTTGCTTTGGGAAGTGGCGTCGCAACGCTAGTCTGGGGAGAAAGCTACTGATGAGTGGCACTTGCAGCGCGTAAATAAAAAAGGAACCGAAGCCAGCAATGCCCGCAGACAGGAAAAACCTAGAGAAGAACTTTTAACTGCTGAACTCTTAGGGAAAGTGTAAGGAAAGATAATGAACATATAGTTCATATAATATAACACATAATTAAGTGATTTAAACCTTTAGTAAAGGTTGAACGGTATTATAAGACAAAGAATGTAAACACAAAATACGTAACCAATATCCAGGGACCGTAGTTGTGATAAAATGATGGTGTGGGATTGTTATGATTGTGATTCCTTAAACGTTGAGTGGCGAGGGTGATGTATAAAATTTCGATGTTATGATGTCGTAATGAGAGTTAAGTGTATAAACGCTGTAAACGCAACGTAGTGGCGATGAATGATCGGTCTTAGCATACAACGAACAATATGACTTCAATATTAAGGAAGAATGATGAACATGAGGTTCATATAATGGATAACGAATGAGAGTGACTAAAACCTTAGGTAAAGGTTGAATGAGAGATTAAGAGATGAGCAACGTGAACGCAGAATACGTAAATGATCCTCATGAATCGTATTCGCGTCGGGCGAACTTTCTAAGTATACATTGGTTGTATGACTTAGATGTTGATGAAGGTAGTAAGATATGAATTATCAAGAAATCTGTAATGGACGGTAATAAGAGTAATGAAAGTCGAATCTGAGTCGGATAGAGAATGAATGTAAGCGTTAAAAACTTTAGCCGACGTAAGGTTGAGTGTACGCGAATATTAAATGGGTGGAACCTACACACCGTGTATGGTTTGACCATAAGGTAATAAAGGCTAATGACTAAACCTGTGAACGGTGAAGAAATTGAATGAAAGACAATGATGTATAATGTTAAGAAGCTGAGTTAATAATAATAACTTGGACAACGTTCCGAGTCGAATGAACCGGATGTTATAAGATATGAATAAGGTAATGTAAAATGCTTAACGCTATGTAAGCATAGTATTAACATTGAATGATCATTCTAAGTATATAAAAGACTGTATGACTTAGACGATAAGAAATAAATCCTGAAGTATGGCATTTAGTTGCCAGAAAGCCATAAGGATTGAGAAATCAACTTAACGAATGTTATAGCTTTAATGGTTCGGCTAAGTTAAGTTAAGTTAAGTTTAGGTTGTGGTATAATCGTAATCTTTAATAGTTAACATATGGGAGCTGGGCTAAATAATTCCTTCAGAGAGTGGAGGTATATACGAAACTGGAAACCGATCTAATTCGCTGTGAAAGACAATATAGATGAAATGGGAAACTAGTTTGTTGGTTATTTGTGGGAAACCACTCATAGTACCCATATGGAATATTAGTAGAGATTCGATGTGTGCTAAGTCCTAGAAAGGGTATAAGAAGAAGATAAGAATGTAAATCATTAAAGATGATGATCATATGAGTTAAGACATCTTCGTATGTCATAACATTGTAAAGCGGTAAAGGAAGTTGGTCGCGTAAACTTAGATTTGCAAGAACGCGAACCCTAAGAAGTAAAGTTAAGTTTAAACCAATGCGCAAGTCAAGTATATGACTAATTGGTGTATGTGCTATTTCCTTATGTGTTATATAGGGATTGCGATGAGCAGTACAGCGTAAACTATAAGTTGTAGCTGTGCGTAAGGTAAGTTTCCTAACTTCATTCATATTTTAAATGAATGCTAGTTTCTTAAACTTTCTTAGAAGTTGAACTTGAGAAGTTTGTCTATATGAAAATGTGTGATATTTGTACAAAGTAGTAGATATGTATGCGGCCTTGTGCCACAATTTTAACGCTTTGGTGTTTCTATGAGATGAACTGTTCTGTGATTGAACTGTTCAATATGAGAATGTTCTATTTATACATGAACCGTTATTGTTAAGTCTGTGCTAATGATTCTAGCCAGACATGATGTGTATGGAAAAGGTAGAAGAATGAAAGTATTTCAAAGTGAATGTGACTAATGTTTTAAAACGATAGGAATAAAAAATTATTCCTATTATTCAAGCTGCTTCATAACTTTTGTTCGGTTATTGAAGTTCGAAAAGAATGTTTAAATTCTTAATGTTGTTTATTCAACTACTATGACTTGCTAAGCAATTGAATGCTCACACTTGCTTTAAATAAAAACATTTTCAGCGAATGATGTTAGAAAGAACTTAAGGATCCCGTAAAGATCAAGCTGACCGGTATCCAGATGAAGTGCCATTCAGTATGTGAATGAGCGTGAAGATCAAACCAAGACTTGTAATGTAGAATAGTGTAATTAAACTGTAGAATAGTTTAATAAACTATTATGTATCCTTGGTGGCGGATGAAAGTCTGTAACGACTGAGAAAATCAAAATATTTGTAAAATAATTTTATTTGATTTAATAATTAATAAAACTATATTATATGTTATTATAATGAGTAAACAAGACGAAGATTGTTTTATAACCTAAAAGTGTCAGAATATCGTAGTATTCTGGCTACGTGGAGGAATTAAAGTGTTTGAATTTTCAAGATGAAAACAAAAGCTTTCCGAGAAATTTTCTGAAAACACTATTCATCAATATCTACTCGGGAATTATTTTTGAACTTCTGAGAAATACGTAACGATAGAATAACAAGGAAGGATGGATTATGTAATAATAATTCAAGTATGACAAACATAGTTTTTCACCTGCGTACTAAGTTCGAGAATATTAGGGAAAGTGAAGATTGAATAAACGATGATTGTATGATGCACAAGTATTATACGAAGCAAAGTATACGAGTATGATATGAAGTATTATACGCGAATGTATGAACGATAGTATATCATATATGATGAATGATTATACCACTTAGTATACAAGAAGAATACGTAGACTATGCGTTATAAGCATTAAGCCAATTATAATGGACTTGTAGGATTTGTGTAGTAATTGGCCAAGCCCAAGTGCAACTTTGTTAAGGCCCAAGTAACAAATGCAAGCCCAGATGTTAAGCCCAAAGTAATTAAAACCTAAGCCCAAACCAAGATCCGGATAAGTGGATCGAACCAATGGGTTACCAGATAAGAAAAACCCATGGGGCAACCCATATGGGCCCCATGGAGCATATGGCCAGCCATCTTGGTGACCAAGTAAAGTGATTTACTTGGTGACCAAGATAAGAATAGTAAGGAGATGAATTAAGGAGGTGGGAGGGCCTAAATGACCCTTATACCCTCACTTTGTAGATTCTATAAATAGAAGAGCTTAGCTTGTCATTTGCCTTGTTTAAATTTCCACCAACATCCTAGATTATTGGGAGAAAAGTGAGAAAAGCTAGAGCTTTGATAATTCAAGAGAAGGAGAAGGAGGAAAGCTAGAACATCAAGGGTAAGAATTCTAAACCATGATTCTCCATCTCTTTAATTGATATTTGATAGAGAAGTGAGTATTGGTGGAGCATGTATGATAAAGAGTGATAAGGATGGTTATTAGAGGACTTAAACCTTAATAAACCATGTGTAAATGAAATTATAATTATAAAAGTTATGAACCAATGAAGATCATTGAAGAATGGTAATTTTGTTGTTGATGGACAAGTTTAAAACCATCATTTTTAGGCTTAGATGATATATGTTGTATAATGAAATGAATCCATTTGGAACGGTGTAAAAATCTCAAGTAACGAAGTTATGGCAAAATTTACGAGATTAGACAATAATCATCAAAATCGTTAAATTCTCGGAATAAAAGTCAAAACTCACCATTGAACTCGAAAACATTGGTTTTCGATGGAGAATAGTCTAAGTTTGCATTTTGGAGTTGCGGACTCAAAAATGGTTAAATTCTGACTTAGAACGAAGAAAAGAGCTATGAACGTTCACGAATGTTTAACGTTTTTGTAATAAAGAACTTAATAGGTGAATTCCATGTTAACGGATTCAAAAGTGGAAAATTCTTGAATGAAATCATAGAACATGTGATATGTGAGCTAACGAATTTTGAACAAGCCAATTCGGACTTATAATGAACAAGTTATGAGCCCGAAAATTTCACAGAAGAAGAAATCTGTCAAATTTATCTAAGGCTCAGGGCCGGCGCTGCAATGCGGCCCAAAGCTTTATAATTAGCATCGCAGCTCCAGGCCGGACCATCACCCACTGAAGAGTGGCGCCGAAGCGCGGATGTTAGTACTGAGCATGGTGCTGTAATTCCAGACTCGGACAACACCTACTAGGAAGTCGCACCACAGCGTGAGTTATGTATAGGAAGCTGGCGCCGTAGCGCCAACGCTAGGTAAGACATAGAGAAGAAAGCTTATGAATGTAAAATGAATGTCAGTTGATTGAAGGTGAATTAAGAACTTAGTAAACTTGAAGTAACATCCTTAATGATGATAATAATATTAAGAATTACAACTAAAGGTTAACGAATGATTACTTGAACTTAAATAAGAAGTAATGCAATAAACTGTAACCAATGTTAAACAATCTAATGAATGATTAGATTGAGAAGAATGGTAAGATACATTAGTGACCATACATGATTGATTGTAGAAACCTTAAAGATTTAAAAGGAAAGTGTTCTAACCCTTGTCTATGTTCATTCTGGAAAAGCTTTGTGATTTATGTATCTTGCGCATTAATTGATGTATGATGAGATCGAAGCCAATTCCTTTAGCTAGACTTAATATGTTTGATGGATTTCCTTATAATCTATCGAATTATTGTCAATGTTACTATCTTTTGTCAAACTATTTTGGTGTGGATTTCAAAGAAAGACTGAGTATGAATAAACGAACATTTTTTCGTCAATTGACAGGCACGTGAGGTTGCCAAAACTTAAACGTAAATACATTTAAAGAAGAAGTGTTGTACAACATAGAGTACTATAGGCTGATCACCTAGACGTGCTCGTAAGATATACCGGACTTACGGACTTAGTGTCGGGTTGTCCTTTTCAAAGAAAGAACGAAATGCTCAAGGTCTTGGACCAAAATTTATGTTTTATGAACGTTGTTCATTGTGAAATGTTTTAAAGAAAAGAGAAGTGCTATTTTGAATTACCAATAGTACTTCATAACTATTACTTCAGTTATAGAAGATATACGATTCATATGATTCAAGCCTATTTTTTAAATGAAATTGTCATACTTGTTGAGCTAGTAATGCTCACTCTTGCTTGAACCATATGAATGCAGCTAAGATCGAATGACCTGAAGGATCCAATAAGGATAAAGGGAAGGCTAAGGCAGACCAATGAGCTGTCTATGTAATAGTATATGATTAATGTTATAATTATTTGATATTATGACAAGGAACATATGTAATGGTTATAAAGAACCTGGGAAAGGCAATCTTGTTTTGGAATATAAATAAGACATATTTACTCTTTTGAATTATTTCAATTGAATGTATGTGTGAATTGTAGTACCGTGTAGCACCATCTGTCGGGTTGGAAGATACCCGAATTTGGGGGCGTTTCAAAGTCACTCTTGTAAGATGTAAAGAATAATGTAATTATCATTATTTATAATGAACGAGGTTATAAGGTAGTAGAACCTAGGATTTGAGAATGTATGTTGTTATATTTAGTTATATAATAATGTATGTTTGGAAAGAGATGGGACCGTGATGTACGAAATCTGGATGTGAAAATAGACCGAATTTTGGGGCGTCACATTTCATGCAAGAATGAATAAATAATATAACTCAATTAATCAATTAATTGTAAACAATGTTCCACATCCCTTTAAAAATGAATAAAAGAAACTAGTCTGGCATGCCTTCAATTATCCAAAACTAGGGTTGCAATCCATTGTAATAAATCATAGATGATGATATTGTCTCACTAATTACATGTATTTATAGTACTAAAGCAAAGTCCTAATCCTCTGAGAAATCGCAATCCAAATCCGAGTAGAATTTCATCAAAATTTACCCTAAAAAACTTTCCTTATTTTTCTGGATCCTGACGAACTCGTCGTGGCTAGTTCGTTTTCCTTGCTGAGCTTGCTAGGGTGAGCTGGGTTATTTTCCAAACAAGGGCTTTATCTCCGGGGTGGGCTCAAAGCTCGTCGGGGCAGAGAGGTTCTCGTCGGGGCGAGTTACTTTGCTTTATTTGGGCTTTCCCGGGCGAACTCACCTGTTTCCAGTTTTTTCTTCCTTTTCCTCATTTAAGCTCCAATTCATCTCTTTTTCGTCTTGTTAGCTTTAATTCCTTCTAAAATCAATAAACACCTTAATGAGCTCATATACACATGAAACATGCAATAAAACTAAACATAAAGGAATCAAAATCAATGAATATATTGTACTTATCACGCGGCAATGCTAGTTCAGGAACTTCAGAAGCTACTCTAGACCCCTACCGTGGAAGCGCCATTTATGTACTACATCCTGGCTCAGCAACGCCAAGTTGGCTGCCAAAATTTCATGTTTTGGAATTTTTTTTAAGGATTTTGAATGGGACTTGAATTGTTATTTCTTAGAGGACTAGGATTTAGTTGGGGAATATAAATACAATCTACTAGACACTTTGAAGAAGAACTTTTTGCATACCCTTGTTTTGAAGGAAGATTGGAGACTTGAACCAATTTCTCTAGCACGAAAGAAGATAATTATACAAGGCCAAGGAGAAGATTAGAAGATTGCGTTAAAACCGTTTTTCTCTTTCTTCTTTTACTCTTTTATTTATGAAATTCCCGAATTATGATTAAATTGTAGATGATGATTATTAATTCAATGATGAACTAATTTTTATTTTAAGATTACAATGGAACTTGATGTGTGTTCGGTAAAATCTAGTTACGCACAACACACAAGTATACGTGATCAACAAGTAATATAGTAATAAGTAGAGTATCGTTCCCACAGAGATTAACAAGAAATTAACCCCCACAATTATCAGTTTCCTATTAATCCAAATTTTATTAAACTATCAAAATTAAGAATTATAATTATAAAAACTAAATACATTAAAAATACTAAAATCACCAAACAATCAATAAACCCTAAAAACTAAAATTTTAAACAAATATTGGAGAATTGAAACACAACTTCACTCTAAGTATCACTCTAATTATTACCCTTTATTCCATTTAATTCACTATCCCAGGTTTATTAATCAAGAACACTCAAGTAGAATTAACCATCT
>CM035155.1:83292049-83461074 GCA_020205615.1 Panax quinquefolius
TATAATGAATAAACATAAATCATCGAATAATAAGATAACATAGATCTTAGTGATTTTCAACTTAATTATCCAGAGTCCAAATTGATAATATAATAATAGATGAAGCACAAACTATTAAGGATATTCTAATCCTTTCAGTACTTTTCACCATTTAATGATAAATTAAATAAACGAATAATAATATCTTACCATAATATGGAGTATGAAAGAAAATGATATTCTTTTTACCATAAAAAAGATACCCCCTTACCACAATAATGATATCCCTTACTTTAGCATGTGACTTGATTCTGCTTTCTGTGAAATTGATCAACTTAAACAATGCTTGTAGTCCTTATCTACACTTGGAGTAACATTACACTCAATAGAAATACTCACAATATTATATTCACAATATTGTAGTAAAAGAATTCTATATTTTTAGTGTAGTGATGGTGTGTCTTTAGTTACTCAACCGAGTAACCTATTTATACTGAAATTTAGTAAACAACTAGCACAGATGCTTTGACAAAATAACCAAATGAGGTATATAATAATGGTAGTGGAATTTATGGTCCCACGGAGAAAATTAAACCAACTTGTATACGTTTTAACAAAATTTGTTCAATAATAGAGTTGTGGTCCATACTACTTTAGAAAAAGTAGAGTGTCGGCAAGTCCTGCCAAACTTACTTTTGTAAAAAGAAATTAATTAAACAAACGTCTGTATACCACACTTATCTTTAATCAACACCATTTATTCATCAATTATTCACACATTTTCAATCTTTCAACAATTATTAACATAGACTCGCAATACTTCCAACTGGTATAATTATAGCATATCAAATAATACGAGTCACTGTGCAATAACTACTGTGACAATTATTGAATGAAATACATGGTGACTTCTTCGTAAGAATCAAATCAATACCATAATTATAAACAATTTAAATTCTATTAAAATTAGGGATCAACATCAAATCATATTTATCTCAAATAACATATAAACCAACTAATAATTCATTATTCATTCAAGTTGTCTTTATTTATCGCATAAAATCATTATTCATATTCCAAAACTTTAGAAGTGAATAATAAAACTTGAGAAATCTAAAACCTCATATATGAAAAATCCACAATTATGATATTATCACCATTTTTACTTTAACAAAAATATTATTTTTATTTTTATCATAACTCATTCGTTACTTGTGTGTTCACATCCTGACACCTCATGAGCTTACTAACACCTCTAAATATTAAAAATAGTATTCTGAACTTTCTAAACAATTTTCATCTTTTTCAGATTATCCAATAATTTTCAATAATTATTTCTATTTATAAAAACTAAATAATAATTATTTCAAAATAGAAATACTAACTTCACATACTTATATATCTTAAAAACATCATCAATAATAATCTTATATTATTATAATATTTTTCATTGAATTTATAATTTTCCACCATTCATAGAACTTTC
Source organism: Panax quinquefolius (assembly GCA_020205615.1). Taxonomy (NCBI): domain Eukaryota; kingdom Viridiplantae; phylum Streptophyta; class Magnoliopsida; order Apiales; family Araliaceae; genus Panax; species Panax quinquefolius. The sequence goes on from CM035155.1 coordinate 83,293,515, forward strand.
TATGAATTTCCTCTATTTTAAACTAACCACAAATAGCTTAAAAATACAATAAATATTTATGTTATTCAAAAATTTTCCAAAATTGTCCAGAAATTATAAAACAATATTATACCATTTTTCAACAAGTTTCATAATTTTTCATCATTCATAGAATTTTCTATGAATTTCTTCTATTTTCAAACTAACTATAAATAGTTTAAGAATACAATAATTACTTCGCTTTTCAACAATTCATCAAAAATTTACTGAGATATTCTAAGATGATATTATAAGCATTACAGTAAAAATATTTCAATTTAAATAATTTTTTGATAAATTAATTATAAATTCTAATATTCAGAAATTTCAATAATTCACAATAATTAGCACTTTTATCAAAAAAATACAGATCTTATGTCCTTTCATATAAAATTTAATTCTCTACAACTTTGAAGAAGAAAATTTTCCCAAATTCTAACTCTAACATAGAGAGATATTCTTACCGAAAAATTCTGCTTGACGATTTCTGAACCAGCCACCTCACAAAATTCATTACAAACATAAATTAATCTTTAACGGTTCAAAATTTGTAAACATATACTCAACTTATATATGTATAACATATCCGAAAATCACAACGATCCAACGGTCGGATTAAAAATTATAACTCACGCAATATAACTTATTAAAACTAATTTTTCAGACTATAAGTCCTTCGCACCAGTTTCACTCAAACTGTCACCACGAAAAATCTATAAAGAATGTTTGGGTGATTCAAATTTCTGCGTTTAGCTTACTTCTAGGGCTTTCTTTTGATATATGGCTCATCTTATAACTCATTATACACAAAGAGTTATGGATTTTACAAAATCAAGTAGTAAACTAATTTTTCTAAATATTTCCAGATTTTGTTCTTCACTTGATTTCTTGATTCTCTCGTTTGATTCATGTTTATACAAGTTTAAATCATCCAATACATGCATAAGTATGTACTCTTTATAAAATCTATAAAAACAAATAATCAAGACTTAAAAAAAATTATCTTGATTTTCTTTCTCTTCTTTCTTTCGTGGGTGAATAATGTTTCTCTATCTTTCTTTTTCATTTTCTTTTCTTACCCACTTTCCTTATCATTTGGTTATTTGTCTCATAAGAGACAATTTTCACCCTCCTTTCCTTCTCAATCTTGCCGACTAGGGTGAGTGGGTATTGTATACCTACATATATATAATATTCCCCCATCATTTCCCAATTTCCTTTTAATCAATACATGTGACTTCTTAGTCAAATTAAATGGCCACATCTTTGGCCCACAAAATAAATGGACCAATAGAAAAAAAAAAATTGGTGCATAATTTAAGGAGAAATTGGAATCATTTATCAATTTAACATTTAATAATTTTAAAAATAATAATCATAAATTAAATTAGACTTTTATTTTATAAAAGTCGGGGTTTTATAAACAGGATATACAGATGCTGATTTTGCAGGCTGCAAGATCGATAGAAAAAGTACCAGTGGCACCTGTCAGTTGCTAGAAAATAGACTTGTGTCCTGGTTTAGCAAGAAGTAAAACACAGTATCTACCTCAATAGTAGAAGCTGAATACATTGCTGCTAGCAGTTGTTGTGCTTAAATCTTATGGATGAAAAATCAGCTAACAGACTATGGGTTTGATTTCAAATCTATACATGTTTATTGTGATAACACAAGTGCCATAACAATAACACACAATCCTGTCATGCATTCTAGGACTAAGCATATAGAAATAAGATATCATTTCATTAGGGATCATGTTCAAAATGGAATTATCTTTATAGTACATTCCAACTAAAAATCAACTTGCTGATGTGTTTACAAAGCCTCTAGATAAATCTAGATTTAATAAATTGATAAGTGAGTTAGGCATGCTAAATCTACAACCTTAAAATCTGATAAGTGATATTTTTACCTACTTATTGAATACCAATTCATGCGAATTGTGCCCATCTCAAGTACATTTTATTGTGTTTTAGTTGTATTTCACGTTATTTTGCATTACATTTACTTAAAACTCCTTTTGGTGAATAAGTGCAGGAATCGGCTTAATTTTGGTGGTATTAGAGGGCACGAGGCCAATGGATGCGTGAAGACGAGGCACAAGCGGGGATGTGCATGGCATGGAGGTATAATGAAGCATGGAGACCATGCAAACAAGAGGATCAAGCATGGAAGAAGCGGATAAGCGACAACATAAGCCAAAACCGTAACCAAAAGCTGCGAGTGCAAAGCCAAGCGGCATTATGGCAAAAAAAACGATGGGGAGCAGCGCGCCATGCGATGCCGGGCTGAACAACGATAATCTCTTGCAGAGTTACGTGGTCAGCGAGTTAGGAGCGCGTGCTTTCATGAGAGGTTTGTTGGATAGGGCAGACATTCTGTAAGTCTCGCGCTCGCGCGAGACATAGGCTAGAGATACGCGCGGCCGCGCGCTATGCTGATGCTGTAATTTTGTTTTAATTTTAATTCTTAATTAAATGATGTGTAATTGGTTTTAAACGATTCTGACCGGTGTCAGGGAACAACGTGATAATTTTGAGTGTATTTTCATCATAGAAATTAGGGTTTACACTTTGGGAGAGATTCCAACATAGAACGAAGCCAAAATGCCTACTTCTCTACTTCTTCTTGGAATTCTCTGTCATTGTGGATTTTTATTATTGTTCATTGGATTTTTATGAGGATTTAAACGTTGAGCATTGATTTCTATTCAGCGATTAGGTTTGATTGTTCTATCTTTCTTATTCAATTGTTTGCTTATTGATCATGTTTAGCGTTGATCCCATAATGGCTTTTGGTTCAGTCATGAACTAAACTCCATTATGGGATTCTAACGGATTTTAATATGTAGTTTGGTTGTACACTTAAATGTTAGGATTGTTTTGCATATCATATGGACTATGTGTCATGATTGTTTTACATGTATGAATGCTTGATCACCATTCGTCTCAGTACTTGTATGGAATTGACAATGAACATATAGGTATGGATTGTAATCATGATAGAATGCGAATATGGGGCTGTTGTATATGGCTTGCGTATTTTGTGAACCAGATAGACATATACTGTTTCACCGTATGAGCTATAATAAGGGCTTGAGCTTAAAATCAATATAATTGCAATTTCATATAGACATATAGTGATTTTGGTTGTATTGGTGATTACATAGAGTCTAACATTTGTAGATGCTGTGTAAGTAGGTTATAGTGCATTGAAAAATGGTTATAACTCTATTCATGCTCTTGGCTATTTTCTTGTGATATGTGAACACTTCTTGCATGATAGTGGTAATTAGATGAAATATTAAATGAAATTAGGGTCCCATTATTTCCAGATTATATTTATTCCAATTGTATTCTTATTTTCAGTTGTTATTCACAATTAGTTTAATTCAACACTTTTAGTCATTAGTCTAGGCATATATATTTGGTGAGTTAATTAATGCATGATAGTTTAAATTTAACAACTTTCTCTGTGGGATCGATACTCTACTTACTCTGTATTACTTGTTGACCCGTGTATGCTTGCATGAGTTAGAACTCTTTTATTAGAACTATAAAAGAAATGACAAGTTTTTTGAGCATGTCTTCTTAGGGAAAGGCGTTAATTTAGATAATTATCATCAGTTTAAAGCTAAATTGTATGACTTAGACAAATCTGTTCTTTTTTTATTTCTGTTTTTGTTTCGTTTTTGGTTGCAGGTACTTGTAGATTTTTATGCATACAAGATCTTCTAATTCCAAACTAACACCAGCGCAAGACAACATAAACGGAAAAGGTTGGAAAGCGAGTGTGCGGAGAAATTTGCAAGCGCAGTTAGAGAGTACTACAGTTAGTATGGCGGAAGAACCGAGAATTGAGCAAAGAGAAGAGCATCGGGCTCTAAGGGAGTATTCCATGCCAAACATAAACGGGCTACAATCAAGCATAGTCAGACCGACGATAGCAGCAAACACTTTTGAAATCAAACCGGGCACTATTCAGATGGTTCAGAACTCAGTACAGTTTTGGGGTGCTACTACGGATGATCCAAATGAACACCTATTGAGCTTTATCGAGATCTGCGACACATTCAGATACAACGGTGTGATGGAGGATGCCATCTGACTACGGCTATTTCCATTTTCATTGCGAGATAAGTCCAGAAGTTGGCTACATTCTTTACCGTCAGGGTCAATCACTACATGGGAGGATTTAGCACAGAAATTCTTAGCCAAGTTCTTCCCAATGGCCAAAACTACAAAGATGAGGACAGCTATCTCCCAGTTTGAGGAACAGCAGGGCGAGTCCTTATATGAGGCATGGGAGCGTTACAAAGAGATGCTCAGAAAATGTCCGCATCACGGTATGCCAGACTGGATGGTGATAAATTCCTTTTACAATGGGTTAGGATGGCAGTCGAGACCGATTGTGGATGCCACCACAGGAGGGGCATTGTGGGCAAAGAGCTATGATGAGGCCTATACGCTTATTGAGACTATGGATGCGAATGATTATCAGAATCCTACAGCTCGGATGCCACAACCCAAGGTTGCAGGTGTGTTGGAGGTTGATGCCATTACTCAGTTGTCGACACAGATGGAAACTATGGCTAAGAAGATAGATATTTTGGCAGAGAGCAAAGCAAAATTAGTTGCTTTCGTTTGTGAGATTTGTGCGGGGTCACACTTCACAGATCAATGTGCCATCAACTCAGAGTCAGTATAGTATGTGAGCAATTACAGAAAAGACCAAGGTCAATTCCAGAACATATACCACTCCAACAATCGAAATCATCCAAACTTTAGTTGGTCAAATAACCAAGGACAACAACAACATCGGTTTAAATGAACCAACAGTTTCAACCACAGTCATCTCAGCCACAGTTTACACAAAAACCACCATTTCCACCGGGATTCTCTCAACAACAACAACACCACTCTCGGTACACTGACCCGACCAGAGAAGAAATCGAGAGATGGAGGAGATGATGTTGAAATACATGGCAAACACTGAAGTCATGATCAAAAGCCAAGCAGTGGCTATCAAGAATCTGGAGACGCAGATGGGGCAGATGGCGAGCATGCTTAATAATAGGCCCTGTATGCATTTCCAAGTAACACAGAGACAATCCTAGAAGAGGCGGGAAGGAGCGGTGTCAAGCAATCACATTGAGATCGGGAAAAGACTTGATGACACTCTGAGTTGTTGCGCCTGGCGTGAGATTCTGAGGGACATCATCGCGGCGGCGCGAGAGGTAAAACAGTTGGATGGTGATGAAGAAAAGTTAAAAAAATCGAGGTTCATCGGGAAGAAAAGAACAAAAGCGATTCGAAGAGAAGGTCAAGAGTCGAAAGACAATCAATGCACCCTCAAGTACCATATCCACGAGAGAGGTTAGTTAAGCGGAAGGAAGACAAAGCGAGTTCGATAAGTTTACGGAGGTGTTCAAAAGTTGCGAATCAATATACCATTCACCAGGGCATTGGAACAAATGCCAAGCTACACAAAGTTCATGAAAGGTATATTGTCGAGGAAGAGGAGATTAGATGAGTTTGAAATAGCCTTGATAGAGGAATGCGGTCTGCGGTGCTCCAAGCGAAATTACCTCCAAAATTTGAAAGATAAAGGCGACTTCACAATTCCGTGCACCATTGGGAAGATGAACTTTAGCAAGTGTTTATGTGATCCGGGGGCAAGTATAAACTTGATGCCCTTATCGTTGTTCAATCATTGGGATTAGATGATATCACTTTACTAGTAGCGGATCCATCACATATCCACGGGGAATTGTTGAAGACGTGTTGGTAAAGGTGGACAAGTTCATTTTTCCGGCTGACTTCATCATTCTAGACTATGAAGAGGATAAAAGTATACCAATCATACTAGGGAGACCATTCTTAGCCACGGGTAAGACTTTGATAAATGTGCAGAAAAGGGAGCTCACTATGCGTGTTCAGGATCAGGAGGTCACCTTCAACGTCTTCAAAGCCATGAAGTTCCCAACAAATGAAGAAGAATGTTCTCTGGTTGATTTAATGGATCGGATCGCAAAGAATGAGGGGCAGAGTTTTGCAGACTATAAACCTTTGAAGAATATCTCTAATGAGAGTTCAAATGTGGAGGATGAGGAATTCGATGAATCACAATATCCGGATCTGGATCTGACCTCACAAACATTTTATTCTGACTAGCTAATGATCCATCACATATCCACGGGGAATTGTTGAAGATGTGTTGGTCAAGGTGGATAAGTTCATTTTTCTGGCTAACTTTATCATCCTAGATTTTGAAGAAGACAAAAACATACCAATCATACTAGGGAGACCATTCTTAGCCACGGGTAGAACTCTGATAGATGTGAAAAAGGGAACTCACGATGCTCGTTCATGATCAGGAGGTCATCTTCAATGTCTTCAAGACCATGAAATTCCCAACAGATGAAGAGGACTGTTTCTTAGCTGATTGGGTGAATCGGGTTCTAAATGATGACATACAGAGTCTAGTGGATGATGAACCTTTGAGGAATATTACTAATGAGAATTCAGATTTAGAAGATGAGGAATTTGACGAATTTGTGCAATACCTGGGTACCACTCCACAATTCAGAAGATTTAGACCACCTACAGAGCCATTGACAAAAGCTGGGGAAGCCTCAATAAAGTTAAAGCCATCTCTTGAGACACCTCCAGAGTTGGAGTTAAAACCACTCCCAGAACATCTCAGGTATGCATTCTTACGTTCAGACTCAAAATTACCTGTGATCATTGCTTCTGTACTAACGTCTTTTCAGGAAGAAAAATTACTACGTGTGCTTCGAGAGTTCAAATCAGCTATTGGATGGACTATAACAGATATTAAAGGGATTAGCCCTTCCTATTGCATGCATAAGATCCTGATGGAAGATGGTAGCAAGCCAACAGTTGAGCAACAAAGGAGGCTTAATCCGATAATGAAAGAAGTGGTTAAGAAGGAGGTCTTTGAAATGGTTAGATCTGAGGAATAATTTATCCGATCTCGAGCGGTTCATGGGTGAACCCGATCGACAAAGTGTTACGAAAAAGGGTGGTATGGCGATCGTGACCAATGAAAATAATGAGTTAATTCCAACACGAATATATGAGGTGGAGAGTTTGCATGGATTACTGCAAGCTCAACAAAGCTACGAGGAAAGATCATTTCCCACTCCCATTCATTGATCGGATGTTGGATGAGATTAGCGGTCGTGAGTATTATTTCCTTACGGGCGGATATTGAAAGCTACAATCAAATTATGATAGCTCCATCAGACCAGGAAAAGACTACCCACATGTCCGTACGACAATTTTTCTTTCAGAAGGATGTCTTTCGGACTATGCAATGCGCCAGCCACATTTCAGAGATGCATGATGGCTATATTTTCAGACATGGTGGAACAGAATATGGAGGTATTTATGGATGATTTCTCAGTCTTCGGGGAATCATTTGACCTATGCCTTGAAAATCTGGTTATGGTTTTGAAAAGATGTGTTGAAACGAACTTAGTGCTAAACTGGGAAAAATGTCACTTTATGGTATAAGAAGGAATCATATTGGGACACAAAGTTTCAAAGATGGGACTTGAGGTGGATAAGGCGAAGCTGACAACTATTGAGCACTTGCCACCACCCACTTCAGTAAAAGGAGTTCGCAGTTTTCTGGGACATACCGGTTTCTACCGCAGATTCATTAAGGATTTCTCCAAAATAACTAAACCGCTATGCAGTCTATTGGAGAAGGATGCACAGTTCAACTTCGATGAAGCCTGTATGTCAGTATTTGAACACTTGAAGAGGAAACTTTTTTCAGCACCAGTAATTACTGCACCAGATTGGACTTTGCCATTTGAAGTGATGTGTGATGCCAGAGATTACGCCGTAGGAGCTATTTTGAGGCAGTGGAAAGAAAAGATATTTCACGTGATTTATTATTCTAGCAAGACCCTAACGGATGCACAGTTGAACTATACCACCACAGTGAAAGAACTATTGGCAGTGGTATACGCCTTTGATAAGTTCCGAGTATATCTAATTGGCACAAAGGTGATAGTGTATACGGGTCACGCGGCGATTCGATATTTATTGGCAAAGAAGGATGCAAAACCTCGGTTGATTAGAGGGATTTTATTATTGCAGGAATTTGATTTGGAAATCAAGGACAGAAAGGGGACTGAAAACCAAGTGGCGGACCACTTATCGCGACTCGAGAATCGGACAAGAAGTAAACAACAAAGTTACGATCAACGATTCCTTCCCGGATGAAGCGGTTGTTTGTGGTGAAAGGTGAAGTGTCATGGTTCGCAGACTCGCGAATTATCCGGTAAAAGTAAGATGGTACCTTCGACTTGGTGGGTTATCAAAAGAAGAAATTTATGCACGATGTCAAATGGTATATATGGGATGAGCTATACTTGTTTAAATAATGCTCACGATCAAGTGATCAGAAGGTGTATTCCATATAGCGAGACCGAGGAGATTTTACAAGAGTGTCATTCTACGGTGTATGGAGGTCACTACGGTGGAGAACGAATAGCGGCTAGAGTGATACACGGATTCTCTTGGCCGACAATTTTCAAAGATGCATCTGATTTTGTCCGGTGTGTGATAGATGTCAGCAAGTGGGAAACATCTCTAAAAGAAATGAAATGTCGTTGAATACAATCCTCGAAGTAGAAATTTTTGATGTATGGGGGATTGATTTCATGGGACCCTTCGTCTCTTCTTGCGAAAATCTCTACATCTTGCTCGCAGTGGATTATGTCTCAAAATGGGTTGAAGCTGCAGCTCTTCCGACTAATGATGCTAAGGTCGTACTCAGATTTCTACACAAAAGCATTTTCAAGAGGTTTGGGACCCCAAGGGCTATCATTAGTGATGAAGGCAATCATTTCTACAACAGGCAGTTTACAGCCTTGCTGGCTAAGTATGGGGTAAATCATCGCATTGCTACAACATATCACCCATAAACAAATGGTCAAGCTGAAGTGTCAAATCGCGAAGTAAAAAGAATCCTGGAAAAAGTTATGAATCCCACACGGAAGGACTTGTCGTTGAAGTTAGATGATGTCGTATGGGCTTATTGAACAGCACACAGAACTCCGTTAGGCATGTCACCTTTTCAACTCGTGTATGGCAAAGCCTGTCACCTCCCTATGCAGCTAGAGCATAAGGCATATTGGGCAATACGGAAGTTCAATTTTGATTTAACATCTGCAGGGGAGAAACGTCTCCTCCAACTTAATGAGTTAGATGAATTTAGATTACAGGCATATGAGAATTCAAAATTATACAAGGAGAAAGTGAAGAAATGACATGACCGAAAGATCATCGAAAGAACATTTGAACTGGGACATAGGGTTTTGCTCTATAATTCCAGACTTAAACTTTTTCCCAGAAAAAGCTGAAATCGAGATGGTCAGGTCCATTTACAGTGAAGATTGTCTTTCCACATGGTGTAATTGAAGTATATGATCAGTTTCCAGACAAGCCTTTTAAAGTAAATGGCCAACGATTGAAGCATTACTTTGGTGGCGAGGTGGACAGACAGAACATCACCGCAATTCTCTCGTCGACATGAGATTCAGAGACAGCCAAGCTAATTTACTATAACTTAGAGCTGGATGGGAGGCAACCCATTATTTTCACTCTTACTTTCTTTTCATTCCGTTAGTAGAGTAGTAGTTAAATCAATTTTATTCCATGCCTGATAAATAATGTGTGGTGCATTCATATTCATGTAGGTGTTCTCAATTGCACTCATCCTTGATATATAAGTTTGGCATACACGGAGTGCGGTTTATGAAGTCCATCATGTGCGCCGGGCCGCTGAAGATAATAGCTCACAATGCCGGAAAGGCACTTTCATGCGCCCGCCCGATTTCATAAGAAAACTTCATGCACACAGCGCTTGCGACAGCAGAGGTTGAAAAATTTTAAGTTTAAGAATCAGGTGGTGGTCTACTTGGTCTCTCACTTGCCATAATATAAGCGTATTCTTCATTCTCCCATACTCCTACTGACTCTCTTCATCATTTCATATACACAGCTCTCTCTCCATTAGCATAAATCTAGGGTTTTTGCGGGAGTGTCATAAGAAAGTTTGGGGGTACTCTCATCTGTAGCAGAGCATCTATATTCTCTACCTATCATTTGCTCGTGGGACCAAATAGGATACGTTCCATCTCCATCTTTTCATCATCCGACTCATCATCCATTGATCACGACGAGGATATCATGGAACACAGAAAATTTATCAGTCGGGAAGCTCAGCAAGATTATTACCACCTCTTGACGAAATCGTTTGTGAAGGAACGAGGATTTAAACTTGATAAGAAAGATGGCCAACTATGGCATATGCTATGCGAAAGAGGCTGGGTTAGCCTAGCTGCAACGCCTATGCCTATTCCCATGGGAGTTGTTCGGGAGTTCTACGCGAACGCAAAGTAGATGGAGCTGAAAGGAGGGATAACGCTAGTTTTCCAACTGCAAGTGGATTTTCGTCCCTCAACCATCAGAGTAGTGTTTGGAATAACTGATACACCACCTACTGGGTCTGCGAATTGGATTACAGGTGCACATTTGATGACGGACTTGGACATAGTGATTTCGGATTTATGCATCCCAGGAACACAATGGAATTATAAACCAGGGACAACCGAGCTACAATCTTTTCCAGCATCCACCTTGAGTCGTTATGCCCAAGCATAGAATCTGTTCATATGCACCAAATTAATTCCATCCACTCACAAGCATGACGTACCTACCGAGAGAGCTATCATTCTATGGGGCATTATCACAGGCAAGTATATTGACGTCGGTAACCTAATTCATCAGAACATGTTGCGTTATTGGCGGGGGAGCATGAATGGGAGTATTCCGCATGCCTCAGTGGCAGCCATGCTTTGTACCCAACAAGGGGTCACATGGAATGACGAGCAATTGCAAAATCCAGAGCCACGACATCACTCCTACCACAATAGACAAGTTCAAGGATTGGACGGGAGGTGCACCGCATCCATGAGGATTGGGATTTATCATCCACCCTACTTTTCTAGAGCCATCGCAACAACCCCCTCAGACAGAGGAGGCAGTCCCATCCACCCCGAGCACACACCGTTCCTAGCAATCGCCAGCTCCGAAGGTCGAAGCGCAAAGTCGACGCCATGTATGCCCATCTTGGAACGTTTGCCCCGGACCTCACAAGGGCCTTGGCCTAAAAGCCTTCGCAGATGAGGAACCATGTTAGAGTGGTCGCGATTTGGGACGATGACCGTGTCGTACCACCACCACAGATTCACCACACAGGGAGGGTGGTCAAGCCGATCATTAGGGGAGTTTTTTATATACCCTTTACCTTCATTCAACGGGGACATTGAATATTTTAAGTTTGGGGGTATTAGGGGTCATAGCATAGTAGTTTAATTATTTAATTGTTGCATGCGTAGTTTAATTTTGAGTATTTATGTGTTAGATAATTTTTTGCAGAAAATTTTTAATTTTTATTCATTATGGATTGTGATAGTATGTTTTAGTTACATGTCTCACACAAATTCTTGCTTAATAGAAATTCTTGCCTAACTAATGATGATAGTTAATTGTGAAGGATTTTAGAACATGTTGGATAACACAGCTTAGATATAATGTTTTACACGATGAGATTCATGTTGCTGTTTAAATGCTTTCGGTATGCACAAACGTGTTCACAATTACTTGGAGGTTTAAGAAGTGTGTGTTGCATTGCTTGATAGAACATGTAGTTTTAAAAAGAGAAACATATGGAATGTGTTATAGACTGTATGAGCCATTGACATGCAAATTTTGGGAAAACATGGGTATGCTATGTACAAAAAAAATATCAAATAGCAATAACGTGGCTAGTCTTAATTCGAGGCCTTGGCTACTTGAGTAGAAATGCGCAGGGGATTGTCTCTACACCTAGCGCCCTAAGGTCTTTCATGGTGCAGGAGTCGTTGGTTGAAAGCTTCGCTAAGGGTAGTAGCAGTGCTACTAATGGATTGAGACATTGCACAGTCATGTGAAAAAAAAGGAAAGAAATATAGTAATAAACACCGCGGGAAGGTGCGAAAATCGTTCTCATGAGTAGGAATAAAGCAATAAACCCATTGTTGAACCTTAGTTTGTGTTGATATGTTGAAACAATTTGCGTTACATGAATATACATGAATCTTGCTTTAGACTATAATTTTCTATTTGGAGCAATGTAACATATATATTCTTTGCTTAGATTAAGTTTTGGTGAACACCACACACACACACACAGCATCTCTATAGCATTCATGAATTATCTGAGTGTATGATATTATGTCTATAGTTTAGTTTGAAATCATATTCTTGGATCTCGATGATTCACTGAGGTAATTTGAGCTGAAATTCTGTTATGGCAGGGATTATGTTAGACTAATTTACATCATAGAGTAGTTGCATAGTTTGGTAATTGCATTTTCATTGTTCATTAGTATGCATTGCTTGAGGGCAAGCAACAGTTCAAGTTTGGGGGTATTTGATAAGTGGTATTTTTACCTACTTATTGAATACCAATTCATGCGAATTGTGCCCATCTCAAGTACATTTTATTGTGTTTTAGTTGCATTTCATGTTATTTTGCATTGCATTTACTTAAAACTCCTTTTGGTGAATAAGTGCAGGAATCGGCTTAATTTTGGTGGTATTAGAGGGCACGAGGCCAATGGATGCGTGAAGACGAGGCACAAGCGGGGATGTGCATGGCATGGAGGTACAATGAAGCATGGAGACCAAGCAAACAAGAGGATCAAGCATGGAAGAAGCAGATATAGCGATGCGAAGCCAAAACCGAACTGAAGCTGCAGAGTGCAAGCCACAGTGCCGTACGCCGAAACGGCATAGGGAACAGCAGCGCACCGCCGAAATGCCGGAGCTGAACAATGATAATCTCTCTAAGTTCTTCTTGTGACCAGGAGGTAGAGCGCTACCATACGAGAGGTTGGCATGTGGAGGACGATTTCATAAGAAGTCTCACGCCCGCGAGACATAGCATAAGTCGAGAGAGTCTTGCAGCTATGATTTGGAGACGCAATGGAAGCCGTGCAGCGATGCTAATCGATCTTTGTAATTTTGTTTTAATTTTAATTCTTAATTAAATGATGTGTAATTGGTTTTAAACGATTCTGACCGGTGTCAGGGAACAACGTGATAATTTTGAGCGTTTTTCCATCGTAAAAACTTGGGTTTACACCTTGGGAGAGATTCCAACATAGAACGAAGCCAAAATGCCTACTTCTCTACTTTTTCTTGGAATTCTCTATCATTATGGATTTTTATTATTGTTCATTGGATTTCTATGAGGATTTAAACGTTGAGCATTAATTTCTATTCAGCGATTGGGTTTGATTATTTTATCTTTCTTATTTCAATTGTTTGCTTATTGATCATGTTTAGCGTTGATCCCATAATGGCTTTTGGTTCAGTAATGAACTAAACTCCATTATGGGATTCTAACGGATTTTAATATGTAGTTTGGTTGTACACTTAAATGTTAGGATTGTTTTCCATATCATATGGACTATCTATCATGATTGTTTTACATGTATGAATGCTTGATCACCATTCATCTCAGTACTTGTATGGAATTGACAATGAACATATAGGTATGGATTGTAATCATGATAGCATGCGAATATGGTGCTATTGTATATAGCTTGCGTATTTTGTGAATCAGATAGACATACTGTTTCACCGTATGAGCTAGAATAAGGGCTTGAGCTTAAAATCAATATACTTGCAATTTCACATAGACATATAGTGATTATGGTTGTATTGGTGATTACATAGAGTCTAACATCTGTAGATGTTGTGTAAGTTGGTTATAGTGCATTGAAAAATGGTTATAACTCTATTCGTGCTCTTGGCTATTTTCCAGTGATATGTGAACACTTCTTGCATGATAGTGGCGATTAGATGAAATATTAAATGAAGTTAGGGTCCCATTATTTCCAGATTATACTATTCCATTTGTATTCTTATTTTCTGTTGTTATTCACAATTAGTTTAATTCAACACTTTTAGTCATTAGTCTAGGCATATACATTTGGTGAGTTAATTGATGCATGATAGTTTAAATTTAACAACTTTCTCTATGGGATCGATACTCTACTTAATTTGTATTACTTGTTGACCCGTGTATGCTTGCATGAGTTAGAGCTCTTTTATTAGAACTATAAAAGAGGCAACAAACTCTGTGCTCTAGTTTATGCTAACCATGCAGATATAAAAGGCTTTATTCAGAATGATAGAGATGGCTAAAAAGGACGACGATCGTAGAGCTGCCTCGTCATGTCAATGAACCAACCTGTGATGATAAAAGTTTCAACAAATCCAAGCAATCCCTCTGATGAGCGCCTCAGGGACAAACCTAACCCTTAATTCACTCTAAGAGGTTGGCCCTTCTTGAGCTACCTTAACCCAGAAGGAATGTTGAGTCAAAGTTCATCACAAGGACCGAAAGGCATAACGTTAGTAGAAGCGCGATTCGTGAACTCAACGATCGTAGTGCAACCTCGACAATCGTAGTCCTCCCAAAGGATACACTATCTCAGGGGGAGCTAAGGGTAGATCAGTATTTTCCATATTATTAAAAATCTTGGAGCCAAGCAGGACTCGACACATGCCCCACTATGCAGATCGAGTGGAGGGAAGTTACAAGCACAGTTTAAAAAGGGCTTTTTGAAAACTCACCTCAGAAGTTCAAAAAGCTTATTTCTATCTCTACCAGGAAAAACTCTAGCCTTCAGAAACGCTCAACTAACTTTATTGCAAGAAAATCAATTACGGCTTCAAGTGTTATCACTGGTTACCAACTCTATTTTGACGAGTTCAAGACAGCTGAACCCAAATTTCACAAAATTTTATCTCTAGTAAAGAAAGCTAGTCTCGTAGAGGCTCTGGGAACTAGCACATGGATCTACCCAAAGCTAATAAAGGAGTTTTACAGTAATTAAGTATTTAAGAACGACACCATCACCACAAGGGTCAAGGGAGTACAAATTAAATTCAAGGCTGAAGACATAAACCTAGCTTTAGGTTTCAAATCAAAGGGACTTCTATCGAAGAGATCATTGACTTCCATGAAGGACTGAAGAAGATGCATCATAAAAAGAATGAGAGCATCAAAGGATACACGAAGAAGGATTTTCCCTAAAAGTATGAGTTTTTGGCTGACATTGTTGGAAAGTGCATATGCTGCAAAAGCTCTGGCCACGACTCCGTAAATGAAGTACAACTGATGCTAATGACAACAATCTGCTATGGGATTCAACTCAACTTTGGGGCCCTACTCATCGATTGGATTGGGAAATGGATACTTAGTTCAAAGAAATCAAAGAGCTTTGGAAAGATGCTCTACGGATGATTCATAAGCATCATCCTGAAATTAGCAGTGGGTGACAAAATTGGAGATAATGAAGGAGAGTCTATCAATCCCAATAGAAGGATGACTCAGCAGCTATTTCAAAACTGGAAAAAAAATCTAGCAAAAAATGTCAGGATGATATTTGAGTCAAGTGGAAGAACTGGTGAAGCAAAGGAGTCTGGACTGCTAGGAAATATGTCTATTATAAAAGAAACTGATGAAGATGAAGAAATTAATAAAGAAGAGCCTATTGCCTTGGTCAAAAAAAGCAAGGGAAAGAGAAAAATAAAGGCTCAGACAATAGAGGAACCTCAAGGCTCAACCATTAATGCACCTCAAGGGAGCTCAGACACTGAAGCTTAGGAGGAAAGAAAGAGAAAATAGCAGTAGTCTGAAGAAGAAGAAGATAAAGCCACCATCTCTCAGCTGCTTAAGAAGGGAAAACATAGCTTCAAAATAAAGAAGTATTCTCTCTCTTCGATCGTAGAGTCATGACCGATCATCAAGTCCGGACCTAACATTGCTCTAGAAGAGGTAGATGTAACAATCGACAGAGCTGCTAATAAAGAAAGTACCAAGGCTGAAGCTTAACCCAAAAAGGCACGGAGAAAGCTCGTCAAGACATATGTACTTGAGAATGTAAAAGCCTTGAAGGAAGAAGAAAAGAAAACAACTGAAGAAAGAGAGCTTCCTGAAGTTGCTGCTCTAGAAAATGCTCCAGCTGAGGGGGAGCAGCTTGAAGTTCAAATGGATGATCGAATTGAGGGGGAGCCTCACGAGTTACCTATATCAGAAAAGGCTACAGTTGAGGATGAATTGTCAAAAGAATACATCATGAACCCACTTCAGTCCCTTAAGAAATCTTAGCTTCTGAAACTGAAGAAATGGAGAAGGTTGACGCTATGGAAATGGAAGAACAAGGAAGAGATATACAAATGTTTGATGTAGTGGAAATCTCCAATGAAGACAGGGAAGAAGAAGATGATAACGAAGTTAAGATAATTACAGTGGGCTGGGATGGATACAGGAGAGCCAACTACAATCAATTATTCTCCTATCTACCTATGACGCCCTTTCACAGAGCCCAAATCATCAATTCCTTGGATCACATGTTTTGGACCTTCAAAGCTTATCCAGTAATCTCGTTGCGAGCCCATGGATTCCCAGGCAACCTCACCTTCGGCCAAAAGTTGATCACTAATTGTCACTCTTCTGAAAATGGACATGAGGTATAATCTATCCCTATCTCTTTCAGAGTTAGTCACTATCCACCATCAACCTTCAATCAATTCTACGAATTGCCAAGATGGTTGGAAGTGATACTCCATCCACTCAATCAATTCCCAGTTACAGAATCCCAATATTCTATAATTGATGAACCAAACTTGACTAATTTTTTGCTGATCCAATCTCCCATCATCTCTCCTTCTACTGTTATTGATCCAAATCCAAGCGTCAAGTCACCTGTTGAGATCGTAGACTCAATCCCTCTTGAATCTCAACCTCACACACCTGCCCCTCCATTAAATATCCCTTCCTCGTCAACAAATAACTATTTCAGTCTTGATCTTGCTCTCTACAATATACAAGATCAATACACAAGAGTCTCTCCTCCAAATAATCAGCAACTCCTTGAGCTTATATCTGATCATCCTACCAAAACAGAGTTGTCAGAAGCATCTAAGAAGGTGACCAAGGACATATAAGAAGATCTTGAAGTTCTTTCAGATCTTGTTCATATAAGGTTGACTCATTTGATCGATGCTGGCAACACCCTCCCCAACAATCTAAGTACTGAGCTTACAAAGAAGCTGAGGAAGATCATAAAGGAAATGATTTAAAGCATCAATAAAGGGATCAAATTCATTTTCAGGCTACCAAGAAGCATAAGGAAGCAGTTCTCCTTCTGCAACAAACTTAGGAATCTCAAAACAAGCTTATGATGGAGAGTCTCATAAGTCTACGAACCTAAATGAAAGAATTCCAAGATTTCTCCATGGGCCAAATGCAACAAACAGAAACTATCTTGGCCATTCTCCATAAGAGAGAATCTCGAAATGATTCTCTGATCCAAGAAAATCGTGTAGACATTGCTCACTCCAAAAATTAGCTCCACGAGCTTGTACAAGGCATGACTAGACTCTCTGAAGATATTCGAACTCTTGATGCTGACATAAATGGGGGGAATAAAGGGGAAGGAGAAAAAGGAATAGGCAAAGGCAAAATTGCTCAATCATCAAGGAGTCCTCTTGCAAGACAGCCTCGCCATCAGACTCCATGATCTGAACAACAGCAAATTCTCATGGCTCAACCACTAAGGAGTCAAGGGCCTCTCCCAGCTCACAAGAAGTGACCACCACAGACCTAAGAATGCCAATTGGAGATCCTGCATTCATGAATAGACATGATCATTTGGAAAGGCTCAGTCTAAGCAAGATTGAAGATATAGCATAGAGGAACGAAGTTAGCAGGAGAAGAAGAGCTGCAGAGTATGTTAATCCTCCGAGGAGCAAAAGGCAGAAGAAATAGAGATAAGTTGAAAATCATTTCTTATTGATGTAACTAAGCTTAATTGTAATATCTGTCTTCACAAACATCAATAAATTCATGCTTATTCTCTAGAGGTTTCAGTTGCTCACTGAAACACTAAGTCATATTTACTTTCTAGCAACTGCATCTAGATAATCATGAAACAAATCTCCTTGGTTATGTCAACATCAAATAGGGGGAGATTATTGGGAGATTGCATATTTAAAATTTGATGTTGAAAGTAAATATTCATGATTATATGTAAAGTCCTTCAAGGAACACATGTACAAGGACTTAGTGGTAGATTAAACTTGTTAGGTTGATCTGAGCTTTAATGTTTATCATTCTGTAAATGAATGTATAGAAGAAAAGATCAAAGCTGTTAGGTTGATCTATATCTTAAGATGTAATAGATAGGCATCAATGAGAATCGTAGTATCTTAGAAATGATCAAATTATTGCGTAGCTAAAGCGCGTAATCGTGAAATATCAAGAATCGTAGTTTGTCTGATTTGGAGGGCCTCTCCTGAAATCGTAGAGTGATCCATACGCCTGCCAAGTTAAAATTCAAGAATCGTAGAGTGCTCTCTGAAGCGTAGAGTCTGCAAGACAAGCAAGTAAAGATCGTAGAGTATCGAAACTTAAGAGAAATCATAGTGTTCTGATTCTTCAGTACCCGATCAAGCTCCAAGGTGGCAAGACACCACGATCAAGTTCGTAGTGTATCATCTGTCTGCATTAGAAGCATCGAGCAGTGTCCATTATTTTAATTATAAAGGTTAACAGATATGGAATGGGTTATAGATGTTAAAAGTATCGGGAGTCCTAATGACACTACAGTCATCCTTAGTATGCAATAAAGAAACATATTGAAAAAGCTAAGGAAAATACTATAAGTCAGTAGAAAACACCTTTTCAGGTGTTAAGTGATATAGCAGTCTGCAGTGTTAGTGGGCCAGACGGCTGGACAGAAAGTCACCATCAGTGCTCAAAAATATCAAATACATTTAATGCTTCAACGGATGTCTTCAAACGGATAGATTTCAAAACCATCATATATACAAAACACAAGCAGATGAAAAGATCAAGCAAGCAAAAAGAACAAAAACACTGAAGAACATTCAACTCTCAACTCTATGGTCTAAAAAGAAAGCTTGCTTAGCTACTCAGTTCTTTCGAACGCAAGCTTAACGATAACTGAGTAGCACCATTCAAGAACTCAAGTACTATCAAGTGTAATAAGAAGTTCCAAATCAGAAGGACTTAAAGAGTTCTAAGTGAACTGAGAAATACCAAGTCTACTAGACTTGAAGAGTTCAATAATGAACTAAGACTTTCTAAGACTGTTGGTCTTGAAGGAATCTGTGAGATTCAAATATTGTAAAGATATTCTTAGTGGATTTCCTACTCGAGGAGTAGAAGAGTGGACTAGGAGCTTTGAATGCTCTGAACCACTTAAAATCACTGTGTCTATTATATTCTTGCCATAACTGCTATAACTGTCATAACTGCTTAACTCATATTAGCTCGTTATATCTTAAAGGAAAAACCAACAAATCTCAAATCCGATGTGTTTAAATCATTATCAAAACTAATAAGTATTTTGAAAAAAAGAATATAAAAATATATATTCAACCCCCACTTCTAGATAACTTTTGTGCCTCTAGGAACTAACAAAGTTGTCATAAAATATTCGTTTGGTCGGGAAATATTCTTTTGGTCGTGGAATATCCGTACGACGTCGCAATCATTGATGGACCACATAACGGAATAACTGTCGGATGTCAGATATAGAAAGCGACAGAAATAACCTTTTTATAAAAAATAACGGCAAGACGTTTACCATTAAACTATTGTAATACCCGATGATAAAAGTATAGTAATATGCGTTGTTGCACAGTAGCACAGGGTATTGCACAGTATCTCTGATTATTGATTCAATTATTATCATAGTATCATCTGCACAATATTTTATATTATTAAATCAATCATTGAGACGACACAGTTATTCATATTATTATTTACATTATTGATAATGTCTAGAAAGTTCTGTCGAGAAAAGGGGTTTGGTTATTTAATTGCATGTCAGTAAGGAGAAATCCTTATCGGAAAGCCCCTTCTTTCCTGAGGAACGATCTGGTTGTCAGTATTGTGACTTATAATATTAAATGATGAATAATTATTGAAAGATTAAAATTGTGTTGATTGAAGATAAGTGATTTGTGGCAAATATTTATTTAATTTTTGATATAAATAGAGGGATTTGTCATGAAGCATTTGTTGTAAGTTTGACTTATTATTCCATGGGAAGATGTGTTAATTTTTCAGACCGTCGGTTGAAGTTATAATAGTGAATGAATATGGACCGTCGGTTGAATTTTTAATATTAAATAAATATGGACCGTCAGTTGAAGTTTTAATAGTAAATCAACATGGACCATTCATTTTAATAGTAAATCATACTGGACCATCCTTGAATCAGTTACTAAATAGAAGCTAGCTCATTCAAGAATTCACTAAAGTTATAGAGAGAGAATAAGAGAGAAAGAAGAAGAGTATTCTGCTACTACATTATTATAGTATCCAATCTCCTATTAAGGTAAAAAGTATTATTTCTTTCGTATTCATAAAGGATGTTATCTTCTTTCATATTTGTACGTGATATTACTTCATACTCGTAAGGGTTGTCATTTTATTCCTTATTAATCTGTGGGAATAACCTGTCTACGTGAATTACCGCATGCCTGGTGAATAACCCTTTATATTCATTCTTTATTAATCTGTTGAATAACCTGTCTACGCGGACTACCGCATAATGGTGAATAACCCTTTTAATCATTCTTTATTAAATTGTGGAAATATTTATCTATGCGGATTACCGCATGATGGGTGAAAATTCATTTGCAGTTCCGTATATTTTTTTCATACTTGTATAGGATATTATTTCTTTTGTATACTCAAGGGATATCATTTTCTTTCGTATTATCCATTTATGGGTACTATTCATGCCAGAATACTATTAATCCGGGGTACTATTCATTCAGGATACTATTCATTCAGGGTACTTTTCATGCTAGAGTACTATTCATCCGGGGTACTATTCATACCGAAGTACTATTTATGCAGGAGTATTATTCACGATAGAATTTAAATTCTTTTCCTTGTCCAAATTATCTTTGAAATATGAATCTTAAATATCACTCTTGAATTTTACTCCACAATTGGTTACATGTTGACAACTTGAACATTCTTGAACTTGGATAAATTAAATTGCAAATCTCTAATACTTATCCTTGATCATATTGTTCTTATTATTTCTATTCATAATATATAACATTTTTATAGTTATGGTGATGAAAGTTTTCTTTGACTTGAGTGCAAAGATGGGTAGATTATTGGTATAATCATAACCATGGGTTCTCTTCGTCCAAGGGTGCAAATGTAAGACCCCAACTTTTATGAATAAATATTTGATTTTTTCTAAATATTATTTTGAATAGTAAGGTGTTGATTTGATATAATGCTATAGTTATGGGTGATATGTTCAAATTTTGTAAAGTAATGAAGTTGTCATAAAATATTCGTTTGGTAGTGGAATATTTGTACGACGGCGCAATCATTGGTGGACCACATAACAGAATAACTGTCGGATATAAAAAGCGATAGAAATAACCTTTTTATAAAAAATAACGGCAAAACTTTACCTTTAAACTATTGAAATACCTGATGAGAAAAGCATAGTAATACGCGTTGTTACACAGTAGCACACAGTATTGCTCAGTATCTCTGATTATTTATGCTTACGTAAGAAGTCACTCAGTTTCTTTCAATAATTGCTACAGTAATTATTGTGCAGTATCTCATATTATTGATTCAATTATTGTCACAGTATCATCTGCACAATATTTTATATTATTAAATCAATAATTGAGACGACACGGTTATTCATATTATTATTTTTATTATTGACAATGTCTAGAAAGTTCTATCGAGGAAAGGAGTTTGGTTATTTAATTATGCCCCAGTAAGGAGAAATCCTTATCGGAAAGCCCCCTCTTTCCAGTGAACGATCTGGTTGTCAATATTGTGAGTTATAATATTAAATGATGAATAATTGTTGAAAGATTAAAAATATGTTGATTGAAGATAAGTTATTTGTGGCAAATATTTATTCAATTTTTGATATAAATAGAGGAATTTGTCATGAGGCGTTTGTTGTAAGTTTGGCTTATTATTCCATGTGGAGATGTGTTAATTTTTCAGACCGTCGGTTGAAGTTATAATAGTAAATCAATAAGGACCGTCGGTTGAAATTTTAATATTAAATCAATATGGACCGTCAGTTGAAGTTTTAATAGTAAATCAACATGGACAGATCGTTTTAATAGTAAATCAATCTGGACCGTCCGTGAATCAGTTACTAAATAGAAGCTAGCTCATTCCTTCCTTCTTTCTCAAGAATTCACTAAAGCTATAGAGAGAGAAACTATAGAGAGAGAATAAGAGAGAAAGAAGGAGAGTATTTTGCTGCTACACTATTGCAGTATCCAATCTCCTACTAAGCTAAGGAGTATTATTTCTTTCGTATTCGTAAAGGATGTTATCTTCTTTCATATTCGTACGTGATATTACTTCATACTCGTAAGGGTTGTTATTCTATTCCTTATTAACCTGTGGGATTAACATGTCTACGCGGATTACCGTATGCCTGATGAATAACCCTTTATATTCATTCTTTATTAATCTGTTGAATAACATGTCTACACGGACTACCGCATAATGGTGAATAACCCTTTTAATCATTCTTTATTAAATTGTGGAAATATTTGTCTACGCGGATTACCGCTTGACGGGTGAAAATCCATTTGCAGTTCCGTATATTTTTTTCATACTTGTATAGGATATTATTTCTTTTGTACTCAAGGGATATCGTTTTCTTTCGTATTCTCCATTTATGGGTACTATTCATGCCAGAATACTATTAATCTGGGGTACTATTCATTTAGGGTACTATTCATCTGGGGTACTATTCATACCAAAGTACTATTCATGTAGGAGTACTTTTCACGACAGAATTTAGTTTCGTTTCCTTATCCAAATTATCTTTGAAATATGAATCTTAAATATCATTCTTGAATTTTACTCCATAATTGGTTATCATGTTGACAACTTAAACATTCTTGAACTTGGATAAATTAAATTACAAATCTCTAATACTTATCCTTGATCATATTGTTCTTATTATTTCTATTCATCATTTATAATATTTTAAAGTTCTCTTTGACTTGAGTGCAAAGATGGGTAGATTATTGGTATAATCATAACCATGGGTTCTCTTCGGCCAGGGGTGCAAATGTAAGACCCCAACTTTTATGAATAAAGATTTAATTTTTTCTAAATATTATTTTGAATAGTAAGATATTGATTTGATATAATGATATAGTTATGGGTGATATATGCAATTTTTGCAAAGTAAGCAAGTTTTCATAAAATATGTGTTTGGTCATGGAATATTCGTAGGACTATGTAATCATTAGTGGACCACATAACGGAATAACTGTCGAATATAGAAAGCGACAGAAATAACCTTTTTATAAAAAATAACGTCAAAACTTTTACCATTAAACTATTGAAATACCCAGTGATAAAAGAATAGTAATACGCGTTGTTGCACAGTAGCACACGGTATTGCATAGTATCTCTGATTATTGATGCTTACGTAGAAGTCACTCAATTTCATTCAATAATGGCTATAGTAGTTGCTGCATAGTATCTCATATTATTGATTCAATTATTGTCACAATATCATCTGCACAATATTTTATATTATTAAATCAATAATTGAGACAACATGGTTATTCATATTATTATTTGCATTATTGACAATGTATAGAAAGTTCTATCGAGGAAAGGGGCTTGGTTATCTAATTACGCCCAGGAAGGAGAAATCCTTATCGGAAAGCCCCCTCTTTCCAATCATAATCATATCGAATAATCATGATTATACCGAATAATCATAATCATGATTATACCAATCAACAGTCCATCTATGCACTACGGGCCAAAGATAACTTTAATCATAATATAACCATGAGGATGATGACAATGATATAAGAATTCAAATAAATGAAAGCAAAGGATAAATTTTAAAGATTTATAATTTAATTTATCCAGAATTCAATAATGTCCAACTTGTCAACATGATACTGCTTTGTGGAGTAAAATTCAAGAATAATATTGTATCAAAAATGATTTAGACCAAAAAGAAATTAATTTTTGTCATGAATAATACCCCGGGTGAATAGTACCCATGTGAATAATACCTGTGACGCCCCCGAATCCTGGCCCTTTGACACCGGTTCGGTCATCACTATAAAATACAAACATCCACCTCTAAACAACATACGATAAATAAAATACGGAATATAATAAACGTACGTCAGTCATTTAAAAGGTGCTACTAGTCCCAAGATACGATAATCTTAATATCATCTTACAAACATACCCTAAAATAATCATTAGGGTTCATATTACATAACAGTAATTTAAACTAAGCGCAAGGTAAAATCTGCTTCTTTCACTATTCTATATCTTTCCTTTACCCTTGTCCTTCCCTGAGGTCTTGGGCTTAGCTATAATATATTCATGATATAGCAAGGATGAGCAACAAGTTTGCTCAATAAGTTTAAATACAACAATAAGGATATATCATGATGAATGGAAAAACAACTGACAATGAATTCAACAATATGAATATCGCAAGAAAAGATAACGATTGCTTTTAGAATAATTGCTAGTCAAATAGACTTTGAACTATAGCACTCCAATGGAATCAATAGCTAATTGACCCTTTGGTTACTGGCTACAGAATAAGTACTTGAGGGGATCAGCCTCACGTACACTATGTATATGTATAACATTTAAATCTGCTCTGTTGTATCTTATATTAGATACCCGGGGTACACCCCTATCATAAGAGGGGTGTTCTTTCAGTCTAAGAATCCTTACCATCAATTGGTTTGGATAGCTTTTATAAACTTCATAGGCGTGTCTGACTAGACAAAGGTTCAGACTCTATTTACCACAGTTCAAGAATTATTGAACTTTAAATGATGTACAAGTGCAAGACTGTACGAGCTTAAGTGCACTAAGTGCGAATGTCAATAATATTGATGTGGAATAAATGTAAAGTAATTAAACCACTTAATAGCATGCTTGGAAATAAGATTTCAAGCTTAAATGAATAACTTTCAATTCAATAATATCCTGCTTAATGCAATATGAGAAGGATAGGAAAACTTGCACAAACTCAAAGTTGTGTAAGTTAGGAAACTTGCAACATAATAAATTTGGATACTTGCTCAATATAATTTAGAGTAAGTTTAGGAAAACTTGCTTAACAAAAGTAGGGTTCAAGGAACTTGCACAATCAAATAGTGAAGTTTAAGGGAAACTTGCTCAATAATAATTGGAGTAAGTTTAGGGAACTTGTGTGTTTACTCAGCTACAGTATAATACTAGCTTTAACTAACTTGCGTTGAAACGACCTAACATTAACAAGTTGGTATTTCAATTTGTATGTGTAAACTAATACGAGTCTACACTTAAAAGAATCAAGTCATCACATAGCATGCTTCTCAACACATTATATGACATATTGGTCACACATTACAATGTAAGTAATCATATAAGCATGCCTTAATACCTTAGACCAAAAATAGATCATCTTCGCAGCTGCGCAGGCTGGTCTAGGCTTAGGGACGACGCAGCTACGCTGTCCCTTGGCTAGACCAAGGTTGAGCTTCTGCACTTCCTGACTTCAATCCAACTCTAACATACACCTATACATACAAAAATGCTAGAGTTTCACACATACCACATGATTCTACTTGATTTCATTACCAGAAGTTTAACTTACAACTTGTATGTCATTAAACATAAAAAGTCATGTAGTCATCATGCTTGTAACTTGGTCACACAATACTCAATAGTCATGCTTGTCTATAGACAACACATGTATACTTTACTCACATAGTTCATATTCTAGAAATTTCCTTTTTATGACTTATGTGTGAAATAAGTGAAAACCATACCTTAACCGTACGATGCTCATGTCGATATGTCTATAGGCATAATGAATCCTAATACACATGCTTGAATGGTCATAACATACTTTACTCATTACTTGACGACATTAGCTTCCTCATTCTAACTTTCTTTGAATTTAACACTAAATCAACTTAGCATATACAAGGCATCTTAACATGTAACTCTTATGCATTTCCATCATATATGAAAGCCACATGCATGCTCAAATGGTCAGAACTTACTAGATAAAAGTCTTGGTCAAGTTCTCTTTGAAAAGCCTTAAGTTTCATATCTTTGAAATAGTCTAATCTTTCAATCATGTATGCTAGTGTGTTTAATCACTTTAGTCTTGCATTTCATGTCAATATACACCATATTATCATGTTCATAAAGTCAAGATGCTCACATGATGTGTTCCTGACAAAGTTCACTATTAAAATCCCAAATCTTATTTCAAGACTACAAGTATTGTGTCAATCATTGTTATACTTGTTCATCCTATATACATGTGCTTAAATATGCATGTCAAAATAGTTTACAAGCTTGCTCTACCATGTACTAACAAGTTAGTATGAATCAAAAATAAAATGAGAAAACATCGAATTTGGTGCGGGGTATCTGGCTCATTTACTACTGCACTCTAGTAGACATTTAGGGCGCAACTACGCCGTTCTAGAAATAAATCTGATTTTGGAGTTACTGGCAATTGTATCTTTGCCCTAATCTAATTAGGGCGCATATTTACCAGGTACTGCATCATCGAGAGGCGATGAAGCACTCTACTTGCGGTTCAAAGAACTCATCATGCAAAAATCCTTACAACATTGCTTCTAACATAACCCAACACACTTATAAGCATGTATAACACTAAGAGACATAACCCAAATAAACTAACAACTAATTCATGCTTAATTCAAAGAATCTTAACAAAACTAAACTAAGGACATAAATTGGGATTTTCATACCTCTTGAGGTAATTGAGTTGCAATACTCTCACTCCTTACAAGCTCCTTGGCAATTAAATCTCAGCAATTGCAACAAGGAAGATGAAGGTCTCATTTATAGGAGAATGTATATCTAGATAATGGGATTACCTTTCAAATCAAACCAAAGGATTTTAAGAATGCATAAGGGTTAAGAGAGAGTTGGTAAGAGTTGGTGATTCAATCATGAATCCCACTCCCCATCCATTAATTGATCTAGGTTGATGAATTTGAGATGAAGAATAAAGTAGGTTTGCTAGCTTCTTTTGTTTTCACGTATAAGAAAGAAATGGGGCTCTTATTATGGGACAAGAGAAATCCTCAGCATTTGCACAAAATGAAATGCTACAATTGGCTTATCCATAAATACACATAATATAAACTTTGGTTATAAAATATGTCTACACCATTTATTTCATATAACATAGGGTATAATGATTTCAAATGGCATACAATATATTTTCCAATTATAAGGTATCTAGTAGTACACATACATATAATTCATGTACATTTTCTATTACCACAAATTCAATTGTGCATTGCTTATTATTAATTATCTGTGATTGTTATTATTATAATAACTTAATGAAATCATTATTAATTTAACAATTGACATTATCATATGTCAATAGGGTATACATGAATATTTACCCACACACCTCATATCATATAATAATATTATTATGCAACTCTCATGAATGCAAACAACTCTTACTATATAATCTATATATATAATATATAGACATATTAATGTGCCACCTTGTACTATATAAAATATATAATTAACTACCATATAATAAGGTTTACTATATTGCACAAATTAATCAAGAAAATATATAATCACATTGTACTCATTAATTATTATTTATTCATAATAATTATTAATTAACACATTATCAATTAATTACTCATAATTGTAATTAACCAATATGTTCAACTCTTGCCACCATATTCAAATAAATTGAATATTTAATTAATAATAATCTTATCAATTCTTTGATATTAAAATCTTAGGGTTAGTCCACTAATTTAAATAAACTATTAGTGACTCCCTTTAATCATTTCATAAATTCACATAACCACATAAGATTTAACTAAACTCACAAAGCTAACTCATACATATTTAATTAATAAGGAGTTTAAAATTTGTGGACGTTACATCCCTCCCCCCTTATAAAAATTTCGTCCTCAGAATTGTAAAAATAAGGTTACTCAAATAAAAACGGATAATTCGCTCTCATTTTCTCTTCTAGCTCCCACGTAGCTTCTTTTAATGCGTGGTTCCTCCATAGAATCTTAACGGAATGGATAATCTTATTCCTCAACTTTTGTTCTTTCCTATCTAGTATCTGGACAGGAACTTCCTTGTACGATAAGTCTTTCTCGACTTGAATTGGTTCATAGGTAATAACGTGCTTGTAGTCCGGTTTATACGGCCGTAACACTAACACATGAAACACATTATGAATGTGCTCAAGTTCAGGAGGTAACGCTACCTCGTACGCCACTTCACCGACTCGCCTCAGAATCTCTAATGGTCCTATGAACCTAGGGCTCAACTTGCCCTTCTTCCCAAAACTAATCTTCCCTTTCTAGGGACATACTTTCAGAAATGCATAGCTTCTTACTTCAAAATCTCTCTTCTTGCGATGTAAATCCTCATACTTCTTCTGGCAATCTTGAGCTGCTACTTATCATTCTCTTATCACCTTGATGATTTCTACCGTCTGTTGTACCAATTCTGGTCCCAACAGTCGACGTTCTCCAACTTTATCCCAGCATAAGGGAGTTCTACATTTTCTACCATACAGTGCTTCATACGACGGCATTCCAATACTAGCGTGATAACTATTGTTATACGCGAACTCTACTAATAGAAGGTGATCCTCCCAACTACCCTTGAAGTCCATCACACAAGCTCGGAGCATGTCTTCAAGTGTCTGAATCGTTCTCTCGCTTTGTCCATCGGTCTGCGTATATGATACGCGGTACTCATCCATAGTTGTGTCCCCATTTTTTCTTGAAGACTCTTCCAGAAGTTTGACGTGAATCGCGGATCTCTAACTGATATAATAGATACCGGTACTCCATGCCTCGAGATAATTTCCTTAACATATAATTTGGCTAACTGGTCCAAACTATACTTAATCCTAATCGGAAAAAAGTGAACTGACTTAGTTAGACGATCTACAATCACCCATATAGAGTCGTTCCCTTTCTGCGTTGTCGGAAGTCCCACCATAAAGTCCATTGTGATATGCTCCCATTTCCATTCTAGAATTTCTAATAATTGTAATAACTCGCTTGGCCGTTGGTGCTCTGCCTTGACCCTCTGACAAGTTAGGCATCTACTTACGCATTCCGCAACCTCTCTCTTCAAGTTTGGCCACTAGAAGTGGTGACCAAAATCTTGGTACATCTTCGTGCTTCTTGGGTGTATCGAGTATCTCGTACTGTGCGCTTCTTGCAAAATCTCATCTCTTAGTTCTGGTACTAGCGGTACCCAAATTCGTCCTTCAAATCTTAGCAGTCCAGTGCTATCAATCTTAAATTTCAACTCATCACCTTCAGTCAATCGCCTCTTGTTGTTAATGCAATCTTCATCCTTCTCTTGTGCATCTTTAACCTTATCTAATAAAGTCGGACTCACAGTGACCGTAAATAATTGTTTATTGGTCTCCATCGGATACTTAATCTCTAAGTCTAGTCATTCAAAATCCTTCACCAATTCATCTTGAATGGTCAATTTCAATAACATCTCTCTGCCTTTTCTGCTCAAGGCATCTGCCACTATATTTGCTTTGCCTAGATGGTACAAAATCTCACAATCATAATCTTTGATCAATTCTAACCATCGGCATTGCCTCATGTTTAATTCTTTTTGCATGAATATATACTTTAGACTCCTGTGATTTGTATATATCTCACACATCTCGCCATACAAATAATGCCTCCAAATCTTCAAGGCAAAAACTACCGTTGCTAACTCCAGATCATGAGTTAGATATCCCTTCTCATAATCTTTTAGCTGACGTGAAGTGTACGCAATGACCCTATCGTGTTGCATCAATACACATCCAAGTCCCTTGTGTGACGCATCACTATACACTACAAACCCTCCCGTGTTGTCCGGTAAGGCCAACATAGGTGCTTAACTAAGCCTCTTCTTCAATTCTAGGAAACTTTCTTCACAGTTTTTCGTCCAATTGAGCTTAACTGCCTTCCTGGTAAGATTGGTCAACGGTGATGCTAATTTTGAAAAATCCTGAATAAATCTTCGATAGTATTCTGCCAATCCTAAGAAACTCCTAAGTTCTGTCAGCGTCTTCAGCTGATCCCAATTGATAATCTCTTCTACCTTCACTGGATCCACCGAAACACCATTCTTGTCAATAACGTGCCACAAACACTGCACTCTCTGTAACCAAAACTCACACATGGAGAATTTTGCATACAACTTCTCCCTCCTTAATGTCTCCAACACTATCCAAAGATGCTCGGCGTGTTCTTCCTCCGTCTCTGAATATACTAAAATGTCATCGATGAATACGACAACAAACTTATCCAAATACTACTTGAACACTCTGTTCATCAAATCCATAAATGCTGCTGGCGTATTTGTAAAACCAAATGTCATTACCAAAAACTCAAAGTGTCCATATTGAGTTTTGAATGTCGTCTTTGGAATATCCTCCGGCCTCACTTTCAGTTGGTGATAACCGATCCTCAAGTCAATCTTTGAAAAGTACTTTGCCCCCTTCAACTGATCAAACAAATCGTCTATCTTGGGCAAAGGGTACTTGTTCTTAATGGTGACTTTGTTCAACTCTCGGTAGTTAATATAAAGTCTTAGCGACCCATCTTTCTTCTTTACGAATAAGACTGGTGCTCCCTACGGTGATATGCTTATTCGAATGTATCCCTTATCTAACAACTCTTGTAATTGAGCCATTAGTTCTTTCATCTCTACCGGTGCCATACGATACGACGCTTTGTAAACCGGTGCTGTCCCTGGTGCCAAATCAATGATAAACTTAATCTCTCTATCCGGTGGCAATCCCAGAATCTCATCTGGGAAGACATCAACGAAATCCATTACAATAGGTATTTGACTCAATTCACCCTCGACTCATTGAGTGTCAACCACATGAGCCAAATAACCTATACAACCATTCCTAAGCAATCTCTGCGCTTGCACCATCGTTAGACAATGAGATTGTCTCGGCGATTTACTACCATAAAATACCACCTTTGACTTATCCGGAGTCTTAAGGTGTACACACTTCTTCTTACAGTCTATTACTGCTCCGTGAACTGATAACCAATCCATTCCAAGGATTACATTGAACTCCCCCAAACGAATCGATATCAAATCCACTTTGAGCTTAAATCCTTGCAATTCGGTATAATAATTCCTATGAATGTATTCTACGGGGATAATTTCCTTGTTCGCTACTTCTACATTCATAGGATGTTCTAATCTCTCCCAGGGTAATTTTAATCGTTTAGCGAATTCTTCGGAAATAAAAGAACAGGTAGCACCCGAATCAAATAACACGTATGCATCAATATCATTGATCAGAATGATACCTAACACCACGTCCTTAGACTCCACCGCATCCTGTATGGTCATGTTGAACGTTCGTGTCGTTGGTCTGTTGGCTTGACTGGCTGGTCCTCCAATGTTCAGCCCATTGTTGTTGTTGTTGCGGTTGCCGCTAGCTGCATCGCCATTTTTCTTCGGGCAATCCTTAATTTGATGGTCCATGGATCCACACGAGAAACATCCTCCCTTCTGCTTATTCGGACATTGAGGAGCCATGTGCCCCGGTTGTCCACAACGATAACAAACACTTTTCCTCTTTATACACTCCCCCGAGTGATTCCTCCCACAATTGTTACACTTCATACTCTTCTTAGCCTCCCCTCCGGACTTATTAACTCTAGAGGATTGACTCTCCATCCATTTATGCTTATTGGGGTTGTTGCCTCCATTGCTTCCCCCTTTATGTCCTTCTTGACCTGTCTTCTTTTCTTGTTTGAATCGAGCGATGGCCTCATTGCCTCCTTCGGCAATGATAGCCCTTTCCAAAAGATCAGAGTAAGTCTTGATCTTCAACATAGTGGGCCTTCTGCACCCATGGTTTCAGTCCTAATTCTAACCTCCTTGCCTTCCTGGCCTTCGTGTCAACCTGATGTGAAGCGAATCGGGCCAACTCATTAAACCTTGTCGCATACTCTGCGACAGACATACTACCTTGCTTCAGTTCCAGAAACTTAACTTCCATATCCTGCTGCGTATTCTCTTAGAAATAATTCTCAAGAAATAGCTCCTTAAACCTATCCTAAGGAATAACTCCTCCGTCTACTCGACTCCTATTGTCTTTCCACCAATAGTTAGCTTCGCCCTTCATCATGAAAGTGGCAAAAATCGTCTTCTATGCTTCGGTCACTCGTACGACCTTAAACACCTTCTCCATTTCTTCTATCCATGTTTGGGCTTCAATTGGATCCAAGGTTCCCCGGAATTCCGGTGGTCCTACCAATTTGAAGTCCTAAAAGCTAGCCAAGTGTTGTCCAGGCTGCCCTGCTACTGGTGGGGGTCTATTTTAAATTGCCTCCGTTAATAGGTTAACGAAGTTCTGCATTGGATCAACATTTGCCCCTCCACCATTGTTAACGGATCCTTCCTCCCTCTGATTTCGCTAAATTCTCCTAGGCGGCATGATTTGAGGAAAGGAAGAAAATTATTAGGCTTTATGTGATATGCTATCCATTTTAGCATTAAAAAGTTTAAGACGTCTATCAGTCATTCTTGATTTAAATAAACAACTTCAGTATCACAATAAAACTCAATGGATTTCCTCAACCCATCACTTACATACTCTACTTGAGTTTTCTAATAAGGTTATAACCTAGGTTTCACGTTCCTAACGTTTATAACCTACAGCTCTGATACCAACCTGTGACGCCCCCGAATCCGAGTCCTCTAACCCCTTTTGTCATCACTATAAAATACAAACATCCACCTCTAAACAACATACGATAACTAAAATGAGGAATATAATAAACGTACGTCGTTCATTCAAAAGGTGTTACTAGTCCCAAGATACGATAAACTTAATAAATTTGGATACTTGCTCAATATAATTTAGAGTAAGTTTAGGAAAACTTGCTTAACAAAAGTAGGGTTCAAGGAACTTGCACAATCAAATGGTGATGTTTAAGGGAAACATGCTCAATAATAATTGGAGTAAGTTTAGGGAACTTGCGTGTTTGCTCAGCTACAGTATAATACTAGCTTTAACTAACTTGAGTTGAAACGACCTAACATTAATAAGTCGGTCTTTCAATTAGTATGTGTAAACTAATACGAGTCTACACTTAAAAGAATCAAGTCATCACATAGCATGCTTCTCAACACATTATATGACATATTGGTCACACATTACAAAGTAAGTAATCATATAAGCATGCCTTAATACCTTAGACCAAAAACAAATCATCTTGGCAAGATCAGCTGCAGCAGTAGCAATGCTACCGGGTCTAGGCTTAGGGATGGCAATTGGTATCTTTGTCCTTAGCTGCACCAAGGTTGAGCTTCTGATTTCTTCGACTTCACCCAACTCTAACATACACCTATACATACATATTAACATACATACATGCTAGAGTTTCACATATACCACATGATTCTACTTGATTTCATTACCAGAAGTTTAACTTACAACTTGTATGTCATTAAACATAAAAAGTCATGTAATCATCATGCTTGTAACTTGGTCACACAATACTCAGTAGTCATGCTTGTCTATAGACAACACATGTATACTTTACTCACATAGTTCATATTCTAGAAATTTCCTTTTTATGACTTATGTGTAAAATAAGTGAAAACCATACCTTAACCATACGATGCTCATGTCGATATGTCTATAGGCATAATGAATCCTAATACACATGCTTGAATGGTCATAACATATTTTACTCATTACTTGACGACATTGGTTTCCTCATTCTAACTTTCTTTGAATTTAACACTAAATCAACTTAGCATATACAAGGCATCTTAACATGTAACTCTTATGCATTTACAACATATATTAAAGCCACATGCATGCTCAAATGGTCAGAACTTACTAGATAAAAGTCTTGGTCAAGTTCTCTTTGAAAAGCCTTAAGTTTCATATCTTTGAAATAGTCTAATCTTTCAATCATGTATGCTAGTGTGTTTAATCACTTTAGTTTTCCATTTCATGTCAATATACACCATATTATCATGTTCCTAAAGTCAAGATGCTCACATGATGTGTTCGTGACAAAGTTCACTGTTGAAATCCCAAATCTTATTTCAAGATTACAAGTATTGTGTCAATCATTGTTATACTTGTTCATCCTATATACATGTGCTTACATATGCGTGTCAAAATAGTTTACAAGCTTGCTCTACCATGTACTAACAAGTTAGTATGAATCAGAAACAAAACAGAAAACATCGAGTCGGTGCAGATCGGCTTTCATTTCTACTGCACCCTAAGACAATTAGGGCACAACTACTGTAGCCCGAAAATAAAACTGATTTTGTGTAGCGGCGCAGCTGTGCTGCACCCTAGTACAATTAGGGCGTGGTCTGGCAGCGTACTGCATCGTAGAGGCGATGGCGTGCTCTACTTGCGCTTCAAAGAACCCATCATGCAAAAATCCTTACAACATTACTTCTAACATAACCCAACACACTTATAAGCATGTATAACACTAAGAGACATAACCCAAATCAACTAACAACTAATTCATGCTTAATTCAAAGAATCTTAACAAAACTCAACTAAGGACATAAATTGGGATTTTCATACCTCTTGAGGTAATTGAGTTGCAATACTCTCACTCCTTACAAGCTCCTTGGCAATTAAATCTCAGCAATTGCAACAAGGAAGATGAAGGTCTCACTTATAGGAGAATGTATATCTAGATAATGGGATTACCTCCCAAATCAAACCAAAGGATTTCAAGAATGCATAAGGGTTAAGAGAGAGTTGATAAGAGTTGGTGATTCAATCATGAATCCCACTCCGCATCCATTAATTTATCTAGGTTGATGAATTTGAGATGAAGAATAGAGTAGGTTTGCTAGCTTCTTTTGTTTTCACGTATAAGAAAGAAATGGGACTCTTATTATGGGACAAGAGAAATCCTCAGCATTTGCACAAAATGAAATGCTACAATTGGCTTATCCATAAATACACATAATATAAACTTTGGTTATAAAATATGTCTACACCATTTATTTCATATAACATAGGGTATAATGATTTCAAATGGCATACAATGTATTTTCCAATTACAAGGTATCTAGTAGTACACATACATATAATTCATGTACATTTTCTATTACCACAAATACAATTGTGCATTGCTTATTATTAATTACTGCGTATCATTATTATTATAATAACTTAATAAAATCATTATTAATTTAACAATTGACATTATCATATGTCAATAGGGTATACATGAATATTTACCCACGCACCTCATATCATATAATAATATTATTATGCAACTCTCATAAATGCAAACAATTCTTACTATATAATCTATATATATAATATATAGACATATTAATGTGCCACCTTGTGCTATATAAAATATATAATTAACTACCATATAATAAGGTTTACTATATTGCACAAATTAATCAAGAAAATATATAATCACAATTAGTACTCATTAATTATTATTTATTCATAATAATTATTAATTAACACATTATCAATTAATTACTCATAATTGCAATTAACCAATATGTTCAACTCTTGCCACCATATTCAAAAAAATTGAATATTTAATTAATAATAATCTTATCAATTCTTTGATATTAAAATCTTAGGGTTAGTCCACTAATTTAAATAAATTATTAGTGACTCCCTTTAATCATTTCATAAATTCACATAATCACATAAAGTTTAAATAAACTCATAAAGCTAACTCATACATATTTAATTAATAAGAAGTTTAAAATTTGTGGATGTTACAGTACCCCATGAAAAGTACTTCGGGAATAGTACTCCGTGAATAGTACCCTGACATGAAAAGATTGAAAATGATCAAGAATGCTCAGAATAATATTTTCATGAAGAGATACTAGATGAAGCGCAAATTACAAGGATATTCTACTAATTTCAAGGAGTATAGAAGCCATACTTTAACAAAATGAGTGTAGAATTCAGAATCTGAAACGAAATAATATTACTTACATACTACAGAGTATGGAAGAAAATATTATTTCTAACGAATATTGAACAAAAATAACATCCCTTACCTTAAAAAGAGAGTACTTCTGACTGGTAGGGCGGGGATATTCTTGAAGAAAACTTGAATTGTTTTCTACACTCTAAGCTTTCTTAAACTCTAAAGAAATACGCTCAATATTATAAAAGAATTCTCTGATTCTAGTGTGATTTTCAATTCTAAACTAAGCATTCTATTTATAGAAGAATGAAAGGATACTATTTAAAAAAATCATGGACAGAACAGTGGGAAAAAAATTTCAAGGGCGTTCGGCGTCTGAATTCACATGATTTACTATGCAAACATTATGCATAATAAAATATAATATATTTTATTTTTCATAAAAAAATAAAACTTATTATAATATATATATATATATATAACTCCCTCCATTTCACGTTTCCCCCCCCCCATTTCCTAGACAACACACACACACACACACACACACACACACACATATATATATATATATATATATATATATATTTAACACGTATATATATATATAACAAAACTGAGATAACTTTCTACCGACAGTTTTGAAAAATGGGTAAGTGAGAGTCCATATAATAAGCAAAATTTATAACAAATACTTTATAAAAATCCCCTCAATATTTTTAAAAACATTTATTCATCAATAACATAACTTGCAATATTAACAACCAGATCATTCTCAGGAAAAAGGGGGTTTCCCATAAGGATTTCTCCCTATTAGCATGCAATTAGGTAACCAAACCCATTTTCTCGACACAACTTTTTAGACATTGTCAATAATGCAAATAATAATATGAATAAACTTGTCATCTCATTTATTGATTTAATAATATAAAATATTGTAACAATAATTGAATCAATAACGTGAGATACTATGCAGTGATTACTGTGGCAATAATTGAATAAAACTGAGTGACTTCTCACGTAAGCATCAATAATCAATATCGTGTGCTACTATGCAACCACGCGTATTACTGTACTTTTATCACCGGGTATTTCAACAGTTAACGATAAAACTTTCGTCGTTATTTTTATAAAAAGATATTTCTGTCTTTCTAACTCTGACAGTAATTCTGTTATGGGGTCCACCAATGATTGTGTCATCGTACAAATATTCCCTGCTAAAACGAATATTCCCCTGCCAATCGAATATTTTATAACAACTTGCTTACTTTACAAAATTTATAAATATTACCCACAACTATAACATTATAACAAAACCACACCATAATATTCAAAATGATATTTAGAGAAAATTATTCTTTATTCATAAAAGTTGGGGTCTTACAACCTCCCCTTCTTATGAAATTTCATCCTCAAAATTGGGGTACATACCTGGTATGTCAATGAGGTGAGGATACCTTGATTTTATTTCAAATTCTAACTCCTAGGTCATTTCCTCAACATCGTGGTTTCTCCACAAAACTTTGACTTGAGGTATAGCCTTGGAGCGTAAAATATATTCCTTCTTATCTAAGATTTTAACAAGTACCTCTGCATACGTTAAATCTTCCACTATTTCGTCCGGTTCTAAATCAATAATGTGGTTCGGATCTTCCACATATTTAAGTAACATAGATATGTGAAAAACATTATGAACATGAGACATACTTAGCGGTAAGGCGAGTCTATAGGCCACAATTCCTACTCTATCGAGGATTTTGAATGGCCCAATGAATCGAGGATTGAGCTTTCCTCTCTTTCAAAATCTTGTAACTCCTTTCCATGGAGCATCACATAACAACACATGATCTCCCACATTGAATTCCATGTCCCTTCGATGAAGATTAACATAACTCTTTTGTTGATCTTGTGAGATTTTTATACGTTGCCGGATCATTTGAATCTTTTCTGTAATCTTTTTCGTAATCATAGTAATTCAGATCCCAACAACATTGCTTCACCCACCTCATCCCAACATACTGGAGAATGACACTTTCGTCCATACAACGCCTCGAATGGAGCTCCCACTTCCATTCTAGAATTTCAAGTGGTTACAACAAACCTTTTGGCACTTGATGCTTTGCCTTGACATGTTGACAAGTTAGACACCTTGAGATAAACTACGCAATCTCTCTCTTCATATTGCTCCACCAAAATGTATATAGAAGATCACGATACATTTTGGTACTTCTAGGATGGATTACAAACAATGTGTTGTGCTCCTCCATCATGATTTTTGTTGATCAATTTCGCAATCAATGAATACGTGCAAGTATACACGGTAAACAAGTAATAAAGTGTAAGTAGAGTATCGTTCCCACGAGAAATTATTTAATAAAAATAACCAAGTACTAGTTCTTAACCAAACTAATTTTATTTAAACAAGCGATTTAATGTTGTGAATTAAAATATATAATTAAACTAGTACTAGTACCACTACTAGTTGAAAATCGGATTATGGAGATTTAAGATCACAACTTCACTTACTACTTCACTTATTTTAAAATACTTATTATTAATTATGCTCATTATTATGGATTGTTAATCAGGAACTTATTAGTATTTATGACCACCTTCTGATGCATCAAAAACATATTAATCCAAATCCACAGTTGATAGAATTGAATCAAACAC
Organism: Panax quinquefolius; assembly: GCA_020205615.1. Classification (NCBI taxonomy): domain Eukaryota; kingdom Viridiplantae; phylum Streptophyta; class Magnoliopsida; order Apiales; family Araliaceae; genus Panax; species Panax quinquefolius. Next base: position 83,332,394 of record CM035155.1, read on the forward strand.
CCTAATTAACTAATTCACTATATTTCTATGTGAATTACAATTAAAAAGTATTTAAAGCACAGGTTCCTTATCAGATTACATACGGCATAAAGGCATATCCCTATCCTAAATACAAATCATGAATTCCAACAACATGCAGAAAACACAATCACATGCTATTATGATCAGATATAAATTTATATTTCATCTCCTGAATTCATATAAATTATCATAATAATTGTTAGCAAGATAATTAAACAATTATACACAATCATAATAGACAATCCATATAATTGATCACAATAATTAATAAAGAAGCATACTAAAATAAGCTATGCAATAAGATCCGTTACAATCTTAAAAAAGAAATTTAGTTCATTGTTATTGAATTAAAATCAAAAATCCACAACTGAATAGACATTAAAAGATAAAAGTAAGATTAGAGAAGAGAAAAAAATCTATTGTCAGCAGTCTTAAGACTCCTCTTCCACTCCTGCTTTGAATCTTCGGTGTTCTTCAAGTTGCTTCAATCTCCAATGGTTAATTAAGAACTAGGGTTTATGAATGAATTCCTAAATCTAATGGAGAATATCTCTAATTTAATCTATTTAATCCCCCTTATTTTATGCCTCACATCATGTATTTATAGGCTACAAATCCAATTTCTAGCTTAGGAGGAAACCTAATCCAATTTGTAGTCAAAAAAGTGTAAAAATTCGCCCCAAAATGCGTCCCAACATGACCAGACCCGACCCGACCCTAGTGCCCTGGCGCTGCTCATGGCACTAGAACACTGCCTCCTAGCACCCGTGCCACCGAATAGGTTATGTTTGGGCGCCCGTGCCAAAGCTTTTTTTCGAATTTTCTGCTCTTACATCTTTTTGGGAAAATAAACATAACTTCTACATTCAAACTCCAATTTAGATGATTCAAGATGTTCCAGAAAGACGAGACATAGATCTACAACTTTCATTCTTTGAGTTGTTTGAAATAAAGGTTGGAGCAATGCTTAAATTGGCCCTGAAGTGGATAATATGTAAATGGCAAGCCAAAAATGCGAATCTAACAATCCCAAACGTCGATCCAAGTAACTTTTGTCCAAATTCCTACAAAACAACATAAAACATGCATGAATAGACACAAACACTTAAAAACTTCTAAAAGATTAAGCTCAAATGCACTCAATTAATGGGTATAAAACCCAATCGTCAAATACCCTCAAACTTAAACCTTTAATTGTCTTCAAGCAAAAACACAAAAGAACTAAAAATAAACAAACTAAATCAATTATTTGAATGCATATGAATGATCTACTTCCTAATATACCTACGAACCCAGTAATAAATCAGTATGATATATAGCAACAGGCCTCAAAGATACCAATGATACTCAAACAATATATCCAATCAAGTCAAAGTTCATAACTCTAACCAATTACTCAATCCAAACCTGTCATCACCCATGTTGTGCGTGTGTGCTTGTTAACCATTCTAACCAACCATTGTTCAAGAAAATCACATAACAAACTTCTTATAAGGAAAATTTTAGTTCCAATTCAATTACTTTTGTGAACATGACAACTCCGATTAAAACTAAGCAATTACCAAGTCTAAGGGTAAATACAAGATTTATTTCTACTTTTATACAATCACGAGGGCATTTTTTCTCTTTCTCGTGTTTTATTCATTTTTTATTCTCATGGCTATGCAATGTCTTATTCCCTTAGGCTTTTCAATTCTACCTTAACGAGCTTTCGACCAACGACTCCCAAGCCATTAAGACCTTAGGGCACTAGGTTTAAAAACAATCCCCTCGGGCTTACTTACTTAAATAACACAGGCCACAAAACTAGACAAGCATGCCACATTGTTTTTTCATTTTTTTTTCTTTTTCTGGATTTTCTATTTTATTTTATTTTTCTGGATTTTTTATTTTTTTCTTTTTTTATATATACCCTATAATTCCCCCAAACTCAAGCTTTTATGTCATTCCAACCTTTATTGTCAGTTCACTAATTTCCTTAAATTTTAACCAAGATTTTCCTCAGAAACAAATTATGAAACCCTTAAACCAAGTGGATTAAAATAGTTAAACTTTTAGTGGTAACCGGTTACATAAGTTTCAGACAGGCTCAGATTATCATCATGATTAAAATTAGAACTCATCATCAATTATCAACACTGTACAAGTTAACATGCAAAACGAATCATATCATAGGCCGAGCTAAGACCACACCAATTGATCACACATATTCATGAAGAAAAAAAATGCAATTATACTACATGAACACATACTAATGCAACACATATATGCATATGCAATTAACTACTATGTATTATATGCAACCTAACAAAACACACAATACTTACACATAAAAAAACATGAACTACCATGCAGATAACTAACTAAATGCAGTACGACACTAAAATTACCCTAAACTTAAACTAGACATTGTCCTCAATGACTGAAATAGAAAAAGTAAAGCAGATGACTTCCCTGAAAATATAGCAATCTTCTTCCTTGTCCGCTAAGTTTGGAGAATAGCCTAGGCATGTGACGCCCCCAAATTCGGGTACTTTCAACCCACAGATATGGTGCTACATGGTACTACTATCTATACAGTCATTCCATTGAAACAACATCAAAATAATTGTATTTACTAACTTCTTATTACAATAATAATAATCATTCCTTTCCCCATGTTCTGAAACCGTTACATTCTTTGTTTATCATATTATGATTCTTACAAACATATTAGTCTATTACAGGATAATCTACTTATCCATCTTATCTTTGCCTTTATCTCTACTAGGATCATCAGTTCTTTCAGCCTTAGCTGTAATCATATAATTCAAGCAAGAAGTAAGCATAACTAGCTCAACAAGTCTAGCAAAAGATAGTATAAATACCATGTCGAGAATTATATGATTATCTTTCATAACTGAACAAGTAAATATGAAGTACTATAAAACATTGACTAACACTTCTCATTTCATAACGACAATTCCAAAGTATATATAATAGCTTAGGAACTCTGAATTGGTCGAAAGACTATGAACATTCTCTTTTGGTTTTCATTCATGAAAAAAGACAACCCGACACTAAGTCCGTAAGTCCGATATATCTTACGAGCACTTCTAGGTGATTAGCCTATAGTACTCTATGTTGATCAACACTCATCCGTTAAACGTATTTACGTTTAAGTTTGTGCAACCTCACGTGCCCATTGAATAATCGATGAAAATACATTTGTTTGTTCATATACAAACTTACCTTTGAATCCGTACCAAATACTTGGCATATGATAGCGTTAACAGTTCTATATTGAAAGACTTGTTAAACAAATCAATCTAACTCTTAAGAATAGTCTAGCCAAATTAAAACTGGTATCGACCCTTTCGTAAAACAATTCATGCATTTCATAACATGAATCACAGAAACTCGGCTAACACGAAGGTTAGACAAGCGTTAAGAAAACTTGCCTTCAAGCGTCTTCGAATATAATATTCAACAATTCTTGGTCTTTACAGTATCTACATGATATATTTATATAGCACACTGTAATTAGCTACCAAACGATCTAATCACATTATTTTTACCAACTTCTTTCTCTTCTATGTCTTAAGTGAATTTATTTCATTAATAAATGTCAATTCGACTTACTATTCTTCCTTACGGCTTGTTAACGTCTTACGTTACAAACCAAGACTTACTCGTTATTGGTTAATTACCAAAGCTCGAATACATTTTACTTTCGTATATCTCGTGTCTTCGTTTAATTACTATTAAACCATACTTAAATTCCTAAAGTCATCACTATAAAAGTGATTTAAGATTGATCATACCATATATATTAAGTACATACATGTTCCACTATTGGTTTACAATCAATAGGGATTAGAAATCAACTTGTCCAACAAATGCCTACTACCGGCGTTGCGGCGCCAGACATCAGTACATTATTGGTATTTACAGCAACCAACTAACATGGCTAAAGTCCTGTCTCTACACATTTGTGGTGCGAGATTTCTTTATAATAAGATGGTCTTTGTGGCGCACTCTCCAGTAGCTAAAGTTACTATACACGATCTTTGCGGTAGCGGCCGAGTAATGATGGGGTTGGCCATACTACTCCCTTGAGCCTTTGAATTTTTTTCTAATTTTCTCTTCGATTCTTCCCGGACACATAACTTAGTCGTTTTAAGTCAAAATTGGCTCGTTCAACAACCATTTTCATACATGTAACATATACTTTGATTTCATCCGGACAAAAGTAGTTTTTAAATCCTTTAACGATGAATTCACTATTAGTGTCCTAATAACGCGTTTGTTAAACGTTCTTGAGCGTTCAAAGCTCGTTTTCTTCGTTATAAGTCAGAATTCGACCATTCTTAAGTCCACGACTCTTGAATATGTTATACTATGCTATGCCATCAAAATCCAAGGTTTTTGAACTAAATGGCAAGTTTTGACTACTAATCCGGAATTATACGATTTCAACGTTTAACGTCTAATTTCGTAAAATTCGTTATAACTTCGTTACTCGTGTTTTATATGCCAAATCAAATGGAACCAATCCATTGATTCATTATCTACATCCTAACCAAACAATATTCATATACCCTATAAATGATGGTTTTCAATTTGTCCATCAACAACCAAATCAACGTTAAATGGTTTCATCAGTTTAAAGTTACTTAAACGCTTACGATTTCTACTTACACATGACTTTTAAATGGTTAATTCACTATTAGCCATCCTTATTACTTCGGAAGAGACATGCTCCATTAATTTATGATTCTCTATAAAAAATAAATTTAGGCGAATCGAAAAATAAGGTTTTACGAGTTATTACCTTTACGTTCTTCACGTTCTTGCTAAAAACTCTTACGACTTGCTTCAAGCTCTCTTGATTACTTATTTCTAGCTATTTCTCTCTCTTAAATTATATTGGTCAATGTTTGTAAAACATCAAATGACCAACCTAAGCTTCCTTTTATAGGAAAATCCAATGGAGGGCAAAATGGTCTTTTGGTAACCTCCTTACTATTCATCACATCCACAACAACTTATCCACCAAGTAAACACTTTACTTGGTGACCAAGTGGCTGGCCCACATGCCATGTGGGTCCCCCCATGGGTTTTACCCATCTGGTGACCCATCGGTTCGATCCGCGGTTCGTTTTCTTGGATCGGGCCTTAAAATTAATTCATATCAGGCCTATCTCGGGCTTGATTTCACAATGCATTGGGCTTGATATAATCCAAGTCCAATTGGATTCTACAAAGTCCATAAACTCAAAGTCCAACAAGAACTAATCGTATTATATGCGTATAACTCATGTATTCTCTTCGTTTAGTATTCGCACGATATTCGTATTATTCGTCATAATATTCTTCATACTATACTCGTATACTAACTAGTATCTTACTCGTATATCACACGTATAATAACCCTAATCATTATACGTATTTCATTTCCTTCTCGAAAATCACTTTCCCTAACCCTTAGGTTTTAAGTCCGCAAGCGAAAACTTCATTTTCCATAACTGAAATATTATTAGATATTCCATCTCATCTTAGAATTCTATCATTACGCGTTTCTCGGAATTCAAAAAATTATTCATTTCTCGGAAAACTTTTATTTTTGTCTTCGAAATTCAAAACAATTAATTCTAGCACATAGCCAGAATCCTAACCACATCCGCACATTCTAGGTCATAGAACGACCTTCATACAGCTTACTCACACAAATAATCAATTAAAGTCATTTAATCCACATAATCAAATAAAAATTTAATTCATATAAAAATCCAATTTTCTCGGGAGTTACATTCGCCCCCCTTATAAGGATTTTGTCCCTAGAATCTCGCTATAATTACATAAGCAAATGAGGAAAATTTTCCTTCATTTTACTCTCGAGATCCCATGTTGCTTCTTCGGCATTGTGGTTCTTCCAAATTACCTTCACCGAAGGTATTATCTTATTTCTCAAGACTTGTTCCTTCCTATCAACGATTTAATTTGGAAGTTCTTCATACGTTAAGTCTTTTTCTATCTGAATAGCTTCATACTCTATTACGTGTTTGTAGTCCGGTTTATAAGGACGTAACACTGATACGTGAAACACATTGTGTATACGTTCCATCTCTGGAGGTAAAGCTACTCCATAAGCTACCTCTCCTACCCTTCTTAAAATTTCAAAAGGTCCTATAAACCTTGGACTTAACTTCCCTTTCTTTCCAAAATGTATCTTCCCTTTCCAAGGTGATACCTTCAGAAAGACATATGAACCTACTTCAAATTCTCTATTCTCACAATGAGGATCAGCATACTTCTTCTGCCTATCTTGAGCCGCTACCAATCGAGTACGTATTAATTTTACCATGTCTGTCGTCTGTTGTACCATCTCAGGTCCCAACATCCGACGTTCCCCTATTTCATCCCAGCACAGTGGAGTTCTGCACTTCCTCCCATATAACGCGTCATAAGGCGACATGTCTATACTAGTGTTAAAACTATTATTGTACGCAAATTCCACCAAAAGCAGATGTTCGTCCCAACTCCCCTTAAAATCCATAACGCAAGATCTTAACATATCTTCTAGCATTTAAATTGTTCGCTCTCTTTGTCCATCCGTCTAGAGGATGATACGATGTACTCAACTTCAGCTGCGTTCCCATTTGCTCTTGCAAACTCCTCCAGAAATTCGATGTGAATTGTGGATCACGATCTGACACAATCGAAACAGGTACTCCATGTCTAGAAATAATTTATTTTACGTACAATTTAGCCAATTGCTCTAGGTTATACCTAACTCCTATTGGTAAGAAGTGAGCCAATTTCGTCAACCGATCCACTATTACCCAAATAGCGTCGTATCCTTTCTTTGTCGTTGGAAGTCCCACCACAAAGTCCATTTTAATATGCTCTCATTTCTACTCTCGAATCTCTAGGGATTGCAATAACCCACTCGGTCGTTGGTGTTCAGCCTTAACTTTCTGACAAGTTAAGCACTTACTAACATATTCTGATATCTCTCTCTTCATGTTTGGCCACCAAAAGTTCTATCGAAGGTCTTGATACATCTTAGTACTACCTGGATGTATCGAGTACCTCGAACTATGGGCTTCACTCATTATTTCTTCTTTTAACTCGAAATTATCCGAAACCCAAATTCTTCCTTCAAAATGAAGTAATCCCTCCTTGTCGAGGTTATACTTAGTCTTCTCTTCATCTCCCATCCTCTTCTTCATTCGCTCACATTCTTCGTTGCCTAATTGTACTTCCTTAACCCATTCCACTATGGTTTGTTGGGTCCCCATTGCGAATAACATTTCTACCACTTCACCCAGTAATTTAACCTCTAACCCCATTCTCACCATCTCCGTTACTAACTCATTCTGAGTAATTAACATTGATAGCTTTTCTCTATCCTTCCTACTTAGCGTATCGACTACTACATTTGCCTTTCCTAAATGATATAAGATATCACAATCGTAATCTTTTATCAACTCTAACCACCTTCTCTGCCTCATATTCAACTCCTTCTGTATGAAGATATATTTTAGACTTTTATGGTCCATGTATATCTTACACCTCTCCCCGTATAGATAATGTCTCCATATTTTTAAGGAAAAAACTACAGCTGTCAATTCAGGGTCATGAGTAGGATAGACCTTCTCATAATCCTTCAACTGACGTGACGCATATGCAATGACCTTGACATGTTGCATGAGCATGCAACCCAGTCTTCTATGCGAAGCATCGCTATAAACTATGAAATTCCCCGTATCATCTGGCAAAGATAATACAAGTACCTCACTTAACCTCCTTTTTAGTTCCTGAAAACTATTCTCACACTTCTCCGTCCACACATACTTTACTGACTTCCTCGTCAAATTCATCAACGGAGTAGCTATTTTAGAAAAGTCCTGGATGAACCTTCAATAGTATCCTGCTAACCCCAGAAAACATCAAACCTCGGTTGGCATTTTTGGTTGCTCCCAATTATTAACTGCTTCTACCTTCGCTGGATCCACGAAAATGCCATCTTTATCAATAATATGTCCTAGAAACTGCACTCTTTCAAGCCAAAATTCACACTTAGTGAATTTCGCATACCACTTCTCCTTCCATAGTGTTTCCAACACTATCCTTAAATGTTCAGCATGATCTTCTGACGTCTTTGAATAGAATAGAATATCATCAATGAACACTATGGCAAACTTGTCCAAATACTATTTAAACACTTTGTTCATCATATCCATGAATGCGGCTGGCGCATTAGTCAACTCAAATGACATAACCAAAAACTCGTAATGACCGTAACAAGTTCTGAATGCCGTCTTAGGTACATCCTCCTTACGACGCCCCCAAAATTGGTATACATCACCCATCTTGAGTCGCCAAATACATGGTACAGAAATCAAATACAAACTTCTTTAATACAACTGTCGTATAAAAATACGACAAAACATAGCTGAGTTTTTACATGAATATTGTCTTCTAGACAATATCCAAACTCAAATTCAATCCTCATTACATTTATTATCACACTAAGTAGTGAAGACTGCTAAAACAACCATCTCGGACCATCATTCCGTTCCCCGACTAGTCTCGGCTACGTTCTCATTTCTTGAAGAAAACAATAAAAGCAAAAGGGTGAGCTCAACTAGCCCAGTAAGAAATATTATGACTATGATAATGTAGAATAAATTATCATTAGCCTTCAACAATGTTAAACTGATAAAATACAATAAACATCAAGTTTAACTACAGCGGAACAAGCAATCAATTAGAAGAGTCAAGTAGAGCATGACATCTACTATCTTCTATGATTTAAAAAGTTTTTCATCAACTTTATCGCTGAGACTCATCTTAATAAATAAACCACATCATCAAATCATCCCTGCGCTACGGGCCAAGGATATTCATGTAATCATCAATGGTCATGATTATACCGAATAATTCCTGGTTATAATTATACCAATAACTGTCCATCAATGCACTACGGGCCAATGAGGACTTTTACCATATCATTTATAACATTACGGGTCATGATTATACTGAATGATCCCTGGTTATAATCATACCAATCAACAGTCCATCTATGCACGTAAGCCAAAGATGGCTTTCATCATAATATAATCATGAGGATGATGACAATGAGATAAGAATTCAATTAAAAGAAAGCAAAGGATAAATTTTTAAAGATTTATAATTTAATTTATCCAGAATTCAATAATGATCAAATTGCCAACATGATACTGCTTTGTGGAGTAAAATTAAAGAATGATATTATATCAAAAATGATTTAGACCGAAAAGAAATCAATTTTTGTCATGAATAATACTCTGGGTGAATAGTACCCCATGAATAGTACTTCGAGAATAGTACCCCATGAATAGTACTTTATGAATAGTACTTCGTGAATAGTAATTTATGAATAGTACTTTGAGAATAGTACCCGTGAATAGTACTTTATGAATAGTATCGTATAAATGAATAGTAGTCATGGACAGTACTCCGGCATGAAAAGCTTAAAATTTAACAAGAATTTGCAGAAAATATCCTTGTGAAACGATACTAGATAAAACGCAAATTTTAAGGATATTCTACTAATTTCATGGAGTATAAAAGTAATACTTTAACAGAATGAGGGTATAATCAGGAATATGAGATGAAATAATATTACTCACATACTACAGAGTATGGAAAAAAATATTATTCCTTATGAATACTGAACAAAAATAATATCCTTTACCTCAGAAGAAGACTGGATACTGAAATAGTGAGGTAGCAGACTTCTCTTCTTCGTTCTCTCTATAGCTTCTCTCTCTATAATTGCTCTTGTGAGTCTTAGTGAATTGGTGAGAATGAAAGAAGAATGAGCTTCTATTTATAGGAAAATATAGTTTCGATAATTGCACGTTTTGGGGCTCAAAATATTACAGTATAATACCTTCATCTTTTCCATCATTTTTAATTCAGTCCTGCAAGTATTATCAAACTTGCACCACTTCCCCTAATAGTACATCATGTGAATCAATAGTACATTCACGTGAATCAATAGTTCTATACATGTGAAAAAAATAGTTACAGTATTGTACCTTCATCTATACCTCCATTTTTAATTTAGTTATGCAAATATTATCAATCTTGCACCACCTCCCCTAATAGTACATGCATGCGAATCAATAGTACACACATGTGAACAAATAGTTATAAGCATGTAAATTAATAGCAATTAATTGCTCATTTATCTGATTAATTACCCGATTGGTCAATATAACCTCTAGAAATCAATTATTATCGAAATAAATGTCGATTTCCACTAAAACTAATAATCCCAACACAATGGAACTATCAATTTCATCTTTAATCAACACGAACTTATTCATCATTAATATTATAACTCACAATATTTAATAACCAGATCATTCCCATGAAAGAGGGGGCTTTCTGATAAGGATTTCTCCCTTTTGGTGCGCAATTAGGTGACCAAACCTCTCCTCGACAGAATTTTTTAGACATCGTCAATATTACAAATAATAATATGAATAAGTTTGTCGTCTCAATTATTGATTTAATAATATAAAATATTGATACTGTGATAATAATTGAATCAATAATATTAGAGATATTATGCAGCAATTACTGTAGCAATAATTGAGTATAACTGAGTGACTTATCACGTAAGCATCAATAATCAATACTGTGTGCTACTATGCAACCACGCGTATTACTATACTTTTACCATCGAGTAGTTCAACAGTTTAATGCTGGGTAAAATATAATTACGCACAACACGCAAGTATACGTGGTCAACAAGTAATAAAGTGATAAGTTGAGTATCGTTCCCACAGAGAATTAGTTAACAAGAATTACCAAGTACTAATATATAACCAATTTAATCTTATTTAAACGAATGATTTAATAATTTAATTTAAAATAGTTAAATAAACTTTTACTAACTATCCCTAGAATGAAACAAGATATTGAAGACTTGAGATTACAATTTCAATTATTGTTTCATTTAAGTCAACAAACTTCCTGTTAAGCCAAGTTATCTATACTGGATTGTTAATCAAGAACACGAAAGTAAAATATCGCCATCTTTCAATGCACCATATTCATATCAAATCAAATCCACGGATGATAGAATCAAATTGAACACCCTAAAAAGTAATATGCACACAAGCCAATCATGTTTGATGATAAAGCATATACTTTGTAACAATCTTATTCATTTATTAATAAAAGTATTAATTTATTAAAGGCTTTTAATTATCTACATGATCTTTGTTTTATAATATGTGATAAACCCATAGTTTTAAGCAATGCTTTTAGAATAATGATGATGATCATTCTAATGAGATCTAAATTCTTAGAAAGCTTAAAACTAAAATAGTTCCCAATCGTTGGATTACTAAATTGGGGATTAGTGAATCCGGATAGATTGGTACATACGTTGCTTGCTCATCGGATGAGGATGATTGATCTCATGATCATTTGTGTGGAGACACTAAAGCAAGTATGTAGGTGCTTATTAGAGAATAAGTTCAATTTGAGCGTTGGCTCGCTAAGGAATACCTAATGGAGTTTTATTTGCTGTCAATCAGGAATTCTGTAGTGATAGTAGTACAAGTAATCCTTGGACTTGAGATCATCATAGTATCTTGTGTATGATGAGTTATACTTTGACTTATTCCTTAAGACCCTTAGGGTATATCAAAGGGTATGCTTGGGTATAATAAGTTGTATATGGAGATAATGTATGATCAATAAAGAATCTACCACTTCTAATAAAAGAAGAGAAATGTCCTATGTGATTCGATAAATGACAACCCAAAGAGTCCTTGGCGAAGGCGAGAATGAAATTAGAAAGGAGTTTCTAATTTGCATTATTTGAGTTGTGCATTTAAGGATCGAAATACATATAATTAAATAAAATAAGACTTGACGATAATTCCATGTCTTATATTTAATTGGGACATTGTATGGTGGAAGGATTGAATTGTCTTTTAACTATTTACTCAAAGGTTCTTTTATGATTAATGTTGAAATCTATATTATCCGGAAAGTCGTTGATCGCTAGGGAGGCTTATCCTATTGTAGAATAAATATTATTTATTTAAATAAATTAATTGTTTAATTTATTTATTTAAATAAGATTAGAATTGTTCTAATTGATTTATTCACAACCGGTTTAATATGGAGAACCTAAAGGGTCACACCATAAAAGGAAGAATAATTATTTAAGAAGTTAATGGCATAATCGTAATAATATGTTAAGTATATTTAATTTAATCTATGGTGATAGAATAAATTAAATAGCTTAATATTATTATTTAATATTTTAGAAATATTAAATATAAATTAATAAGAGGAGTCTTATTAATATTATTACAATTATTATTATTTTAATTTCTAAAAGAGTTTAGGAATTAATTTAATATAAGTACTCTCATTTATTCCTAATTGGATTAGGAAGGAAAATTAGTTAAAGGAGTTTAATTAATTATCCCTAATAAGATTAGGGAGCTTAATTAATTAAAAGAATTTAATTAATTAAATAAAACCCAATTCCTTAATTGTTAAGGTGGGTTGCCCACATCTATAAATAAGAGGAGTCTTATTATGGGTGAGGGGGTTGTTGACTTTTTCAACATACGACATAATTCCAATTGTTGGGAGAGTACACCTTTTCTATAGAGATAGAAAAACTAGGGTTGAGCCAATACACCATCTTCTTGAATCTTTTTCTTTCTTGGTGGATCACCTCTAGAGGCCAAACACTTGGGTGGCTAACGTTGATCAAAGGAAGGAACAAAACCCAGTGGATTCAAGTTGAATGCGAAAAGGATTTGGAGGTGAACTTGTACACGAGGAAGCTCGATCTTCAAGGGTATGATTTTATTCTTTATCTTTTCCGTTTAATTAATAATTGTGCATAAAGGGTGATCCGGGTATATGGTTTGTAAATTTTTAAACTCTGATTTTACACGCTTAGCTAATTTTTGCAATTTGATTGCGTTCTTGAATATTACAAACCTATAAAGTGGCATCATCGAGCCAAACCTTTATGCAAATTATTAATTATTTTAATTTATATGTATATTGATATGTGTTTAGAACAATTTAATTGGGCATAATTTTATTGTATAAAATTTAATAATAAAAAAATAAAATAAAAAAAATAAAATAAAAAAAAACGTCGCTTTATTTTCATTTTCATATTAACGTGGTTGTTTTTTTTTTAAAATAAATAAAATTTATTAAAAAAAAAAACCTTAATGATTACAATAATCATTAAGCTTGTAATGATTATAGTAATCATTAGCATGTAATGATTAAAGTAATCATGACCATGTTATATATATATAAAAAAAAAAAAAAAAAAAAAAAAAACCTTAATGATTACAATAATCATTAGCTTGTAATGATTATAGTAATCATTAGCATGTATAATGATTAAAGTAATCATTACCATATTTTAATTATGTAATCATTAGCATGTTTTAAGGTTACACGCTTTTTTTATTTTTATATATCGATATATTTTTTATATTTTTATATATATATATATATATATATATATATATATATATATATATATATATATATATATATATATATATATATATATATATATATATATATATATATATTTTAATAATTTTATAATTAAAATAAAAAGTTATTTTAATTTTAAAATAAAAAAGGTTTATTTTAATATTAAAATAAAAGATTTATTTTAATTTTAAAATTAGAATTTCATGCTAACTAATTAGAGTTGGAATTGGATTCCATAATAACTAATTGGAGTTGAAATTGAATTTTATTTTTCCTAAAATAAAGGAGTTTATTTGTGAATAGGAAGTAAATCCATCTTTCCTTAAATAAAGGAGATTGTTTAGATATGAAATAAGATTTCATATTATTCAAAATAAAAGAGTTTATTTGTGAATAGGAAAGAGAATCCATGTTTCCTTAAATAAAGGAGTTTATTTAAATATGAAATAAGATTTCATATTATTCAAAATAAAGGAGTTTATTTGTGAATAGGAAAGATAATCCGTGTTTCCTTTAATATATTTTTTTTTACATGAAATTGATTCCATAATTAATTAAAATAAAAGAGTTTATTTTAATTAAAGATTATTTTTTACATGGAATTGGATTCCATAATTAATTAAAATAAAGGAGTTTATTTTGATTAAAATTTTGATTAAAATAAAATAGTTTATTTTATTCAAAATTGGATAAATTAAAATAAAATAGTTTTATTTTGATTTAAATTTGGATTAAAATAAAGGAGTTTATTTTGATTCAAAAATAGATTTTATACTAACTAAATTTGCCCATTAAATGATATCAATATATATATTAAATGTTTATTATTCATAAGATGAATGTTATTTATTGATGCATATGGTGATGTGTGTATGATAATAAATGGGATTGATTATGGACTATTGACCAATGAGATTGGATTTTATTTTAGTTGGATGCATGAATGTATGGGTTTTATTAAATGGGGTCTGCGTACCTCGTCTTCTCTAATTTTTCTAAATGTAAATTCTATCTCCTCCTATGTACTTCCCCTTTGATCACGATCAAGGTTTCTATTTATTTTAAAATAGTTTTGTAATAGGAATAGTTAGAATTAATTTTGAAAAATTGAGATCAAGGAGCAAGGAGCGCTTGAAGACCCGTTTGTAATGGAGCCCTGTTTAAATGTAATAGTTATATTTAAATATTATTTCTTGCACCCCAGGGTTTGACCTTTTGGTTCACTTGGTGGCTCTAGTGAACCAAACTAGAATAAAAGTCCATAATCAATCCGGGGAAGAATATAGTATTCTATATGTGCATGCTTATACTATATATATTATATATTATGCAAACATGCTTCGTGTTAATTAATATGACGCGTATTTTATATATATATATGCATGCTACGCTAAACAAGATGAGACAAATTAATAACAAACCCCTCAATTTTTATATTAAGTCCTAAGCGTTCAAAGATATTTGGAATATCGAACGTCGCCTTTCTAGCATGATAAAATTAATAGAGTATTAAATATTTAATATGAGTTTGTTGTGTCACCACAAGGCAAGTATTAAGTATTTAAGATGTTAATTTATCACATTTGATGCTTATAAAGAAAATTGAACAATATTGTTTTGTTGTGTCACCACAAGGATGATATTTTCTTTTTGAATATATGGAGTGCTAGGTCGGACTTAACTTGGATAATTTTGATTCGGATGTGCCACCACTTGATCAAAATAATCTAAGAGGCAAAAAAGAAAAGGAGTTGCATAGTTGATGTAATTGACAAAAGTTGTCTACCTATTTATTTATATATAGTTTGTTGTGTCACCACAAGGCTATATACATTTGAAATGGGATCCTTATTCTCACTAGCAAATCTTTAATTAGATTTTTGCTTAACTATATAAGTGAGGGTAATATAGTTTGAAGAAAATAGTGGGAGATACCAATTTAAAACAAGACCTAATTTATTTTGGTAATTAATAAAAGAATGTATGTTAAAATGTTGTTAATTACAAATTCATTTACGTAATTTTACAATGTCTAAATTACTATCAACGCAAAGCATATTAGATGCTAAATTAATCGGGATCAATTTAAACGGATTGGTTAAGGAATTTGAGAATAGTTCTCATAGTTTTAAAAGCTATCTTATGTCCTTAATACGCCTATCCTGCAATGGTTGCGAGATAATGCCTCTGAGGAAGACATTGCTACTTTTAGAAAGTGGCAAGATGATGCACATTAGCTCAATGCATCATGCTCATCTCCATGAGTAATGAGCTTCAAATACGGCATGAAACTATGGATGCTTCTACTATATTCCCGCACATCAAGTAGTTGATGGTGAGGAAAGTAGGGCCGATAGATATCGATATCTAAGGAGCTCTTCCGATCTAGAATGACCAATGACACTACAAATCTGATATAAAAGTCCTTAACATTATCAATTTGATTGATCAATTAGGACAACGAGTTTTGTCATGGATGGAGAGTTGAGCCAAGATTTGATCTTGCACTCACTCCCTAACTCCTTTCACAATTGTTGTGAATTTTTCATATGAACAAGCTAGATATCGACCTCATCGTGATTTGCTTAACATATTGAAAAATGTTGAGAGTCACTTTCCAACCAAGAAAGATCAAGTCTTCTTGGTAGGGGCCATAAGGATCTTCCGAAAGAAGAACGATTCAAAGAAGGTAAATGAAAAGGCAAAAACAAAGGATAATAAGAACAAAACCGATATGGATAGCAAAGGAGTTTGCTTCCAACGCAATAAGCATGGACACTGGAAAGAAACTGCGAGAAGCATCTTGCAGAGGCTAACCAAAGAAGCTTAGTGAAGTTTCGGTTACAATACAGATTTTGTTCAAGATTTAAAATAAATTTTTCTTTAAGTCAAGGTTCTACTTGGGTATTGGATACCGACTTTGGTTATCATAAATATAGATTTATGAAGGGACCAAGCAGAAGTAGAAAGCTAAACAAAGATAAGTAATCCTATGTGTGAAAAATGAAGCAAAGGTTGCTATATTAGCCATAGAAACTTATAGTTTAGCAATGCTACGTGGGAAAATCTATTAAGTCAATAAGTTGTTATTGTATTCCAGTTCTTGTTAAAAATATTATTTCCATTTTATTGTTGGACAATGAAATCTTTGGTATTATAATTAAGAACAATTGTTGTTCTATTTATAATAATAATGTTTTGTATAGAACTGGAATATTACTTAATGGATTTTGTATACTTGACTTATGTGAAAATAATTTTGCAAATTGAACAAACTAGTATAAGAAAAGGAGATGATCATTCAAAGAGTTGAATGTATGTATTTGTTGAAATACAAGTGTGAATTATTTGAAAGGTTCAAAGAATTCAGAAGTGAAATAAATTGGCAAAGTATTAAGATTCTTTGATTAGATCAAGGAATAAATACTTGTGCAATAAGTTTCTAGATCATCTCAAATGGTTTTCTCATAATGGACACCTCCTGATACGTAATAATTGATTGATGTATCTGAAAGGAAAAATCATACCTTGTTGAACATAGTATGCGGTCCAAAATGATTTTTCCGACATTTCAATATCCTTCAGGATCATGTCCTAGAAATGGTCGACATATATCTAAAAAGGTAACCTCAAAATCCCACCCCAAGACTCCATAAAAGTTATGGATGGGGAGGATTCCTAATCTTAAGTATGTTAAGATAAGGGGTTGTCCAACTTATGTGAAAAGGTTTCAAAGGATAAGCTTGGGACAAGATTTGACAAGTGTCGATTTGTGGGACATCCTAAAGTAAGTTTAGGGTATATGTTCTATAATCCAACTTAGCAAAAGGTGTTTGTTACGAAACACGTTGCCTTCTAAGATAAAGGTGTTTATCATTAAAAGGGGCTAGTGGGAGGATAATAGATCTTGAAGAGTTCAAGAACCACAAAACACTATAAGTCAAATAAGAGGAACTCAGAGATGAAGACCTATTGTACCACAAATCAATCGTAAATCGGAATAGTACCAAGAAGATACTGGAGGTATGGATTCATCATAGATGATGATGATGAGGTACATCATAGAAGATGATGATCCAGATTATATACGATGAGGTAAGTGTTGTAGACACTCGAGAGAAATGGATTGAAGCAACTTTCTCAAATATGGAACATTCGTTTTGATGAGGCAATCAAAAGAGTTTGATTTTATCAAAATAAGAATGAACCTAGTGTGTACAAAAGGGTCGATTGGGAGCATCGTGACATTCCTAGTACTATATGTTGATATACTACTACGGATAAGGAATGACATACCAATGCTACAATCAATAAAGATAAAGTTGTCTAAACATCCTCCATGAATGATTTGGAAGAGTATCTTAATTGGGGATATAAATCTATATAGATAGATTTAAAGGGATGCTCGACTTAACCCAAGGAACGTATATTCATTTGATGCTAAAGTCGTTTAGCATGGCAAACTCCAAGAGATGTCTCATGTTGATGAGCTATGGAGTGTATCTCTTAATAGTCCCCACAGACTCCTAAAAGAGAGGTCGCATGAATGACAATCATGTATGCAATGAAATATACGAGACCTGATGTTGATCGGTCATATTATGGAGAAGTTCACTATGAGTCAATGAAAAACATCTTAAAGTTCTTAACCGGCACTAAGGATGTGATCATATTCATGGTGGGTCTAAATTAAAACTAGAGGGCTTTACTGAGACTCAAGTTTTTCGAATGCACCAAGACGACGAGAAAATCCACTTTAAGGTAAAGTGTTACCTTGAACAGTAGATGTGAGTGAATTGGAAAGGTTCCAAACAAAGAAAAGAGTTCTTTGGTTTAGTGATAAAGACAAAGTATATAGCTATAAATGAAGTCGCAAGTTGATTGTTTGGATTAAAAGTTCATTACGGAACTAGGAATAGTTCCTAAGTCTCATCTTGGATCTAAACATGTGTTGTGGCACTTTCATTTGATTATTAGAATCATTGAAAGATGGAAATCACTATAGAGATAGTGGACTCTCATGAACAACATTACATATCCATTAACTAAAGCTTATCCAACAAAGTTAGGATAATCGTCACTTAGAGAAGAAGAGTATGAGATACCATGGCGATTGGCTTTAGTGCAAGTGGGAGATTGAAAGTAATATGCACACAAGCCAATCATGTTTGATGATAAAGCATATACTTTGTAACAATCTTATTCATTTATTAATAAAAAGTATTAATTTATTAAAGGCTTTTAATTATCTACATGATGCTGTTTTATAATATGTGATAAACCCATAGTTTTAAGCAATGCTTTTAGAATAATGATGATGATCATTCTAATGAGATCTAAATTCTTAGAAAGCTTAAAACTAAAATAGTTCCCAATCGTTGGATTACTAAATTGGGGATTAGTGAATCCGGATAGATTGGTACATACGTCGTTGCTTGCTCATTGGATGAGGATGATTGATCTCATGATCATTTGTGTGGAGACACTAAAGCAAGTATGTAGGTGCTTATTAGAGAATAAGTTCACTTTGAGCGTGGCTCGCTAAGGAATACCTAATGGAGTTTTATTTGCTGTCAATAGGAATTCTCAGAGTGATAGTAGTACAAGTA
This sequence comes from Panax quinquefolius, assembly GCA_020205615.1. Taxonomy (NCBI): domain Eukaryota; kingdom Viridiplantae; phylum Streptophyta; class Magnoliopsida; order Apiales; family Araliaceae; genus Panax; species Panax quinquefolius. Next base: position 83,351,560 of record CM035155.1, read on the forward strand.
ATCCTTGGACTTGAGATCATCATAGTATCTTGTGTATGATGAGTTATACTTTGACTTATTCCTTAAGACCCTTAGGGTATATCAAAGGGTATGCTTGGGTATAATAAGTTGTACATGGAGATAATGTATGATCAATAAAGAATCTACCACTTCTAATAAAGAAGAGAAATGTCCTATGTGATTCGATAAATGACAACCCAGTCCCTTGGCGTTAAGCGAAAATGAAATTAGAAAGGAGTTTCTAATTTGCATTATTTGGAGTTGTGCATTTAAGGATCGAAATACATATAATTAAATAAAATAAGACTTGACAGTAATTCCATGTCTTATATTTAATTGGGACATTGTATGGTGGAAGGATTGAATTGTACGGTAACTATTTACTCAAAGGTTCTTTTATGATTAATGTTGAAATCTATATTATCTGGAAAGTCGTTGATCGCTAGGGAGGCTTATCCCTATTGTAGAATAAATATTATTTATTTAAATAAATTAATTGTTTAATTTATTTATTTAAATAAGATTAGAATTGTTCTAATTGATTTATTCACAACCTGGTTTAATATGGAGAACCTAAAGGGTCACACCATAAAAGGAAGAATAATTATTTAAGAAGTTAATGGCATAATCGTAATAATATGTTATGTATATTTAATTTAATCTATGGTGATAGAATAAATTAAATAGCTTAATATTTATTATTTAATATTTTAGAAATATTAAATATAAATTAATAAGAGGAGTCTTATTAATATTATTACAATTATTATTATTTTAATTTCTAAAAGAGTTTAGGAATTAATTTAATATAAGTACTCTCATTTATTCCTAATTGGATTAGGAAGGAAAATTAGTTAAAGGAGTTTAATTAATTATCCCTAATAAGATTAGGGAGCTTAATTAATTAAAAGAATTTAATTAATTAAATAAAACCCAATTCCTTAATTGTTAAGGTGGGTTGCCCACATCTATAATAAGAGAGAGTCTTATTATGGTGGTGGGTTGTTGACTTTTTTCAACATACGACATAATTCCAATTGTTGGGAGAGTACACCTTTTTCTATGAGATAGAAAAACTAGGGTTGAGCCAATACACCATCTTCTTGAATCTTTTTCTTTCTTGGTGGATCACCTCTGAGGCCAAACACTTGGGTGGCTAACGTTGATCAAAGGAAGGAACAAACCCGGTGGATTCAAGTTGAATGCGAAAAGGATTTGAGAGGTGAACTTGTACTGAGGAAGCTCGATCTTCAAGGGTATGATTTTATTCTTTATCTTTTCGTTTAATTAATAATTGTGCATAAAGGGTGATCCGGTATATATGGTTTGTAAATTTTAAACTCGATTTTACACGCTTCAGCTTATTTTTGCAATTTGATTGCGTTCTTGAATATTACAAACCTAACACTTTTATAAGCCTTTTTACATGTCTTTAAGTCTTCTTGGAAGTCCTTGATTCGATTGGATTGAAACAATCCCTTCCGGACTAAAATTTGGCCAAAAAACGAGTTTCCTACGCATACCCCCCTTTTACGGGGTCCTAAAACAAAAGGCCCCTTGCCGGGGCCATGGTACTGTACTGCAGCTAGTACCCCCGCCCCGGTGGGGGTTTTCCTTAGTAAAAGCCCACCCCGGCGGGCATCATTTTTCTATTACAGCGTCCTCTGGTAAAACGGCCATAACGTTTGATCCTAAAGGAGATACGGGGCCTGACACCTATCAAATCGAAGATATCGACGAGTTCTACAACTTTCATTCTTTGAGGATTGAGAAATTCTGGCTGGATGAAGGTCGAAATTGGGCTGGAAGTGACTGCTATGAAAATGGCTAACCAAACCAGCGAAGTTCGACGTCTGTTGGTACAACAATCATAACTCTTGCATCCGAACTCCGATTAGAATGATTCAAGATGTTTCAGAAAGCTACGAAGATGCTCTACAATGTAAGCTAAGTTCCAAACCAACAACTTGAAGTAAACATGAAAGCTCAAATGATGTCCAGATTCTTTTTCTTTGCATTTTCTTTTTTTTTCCTTACTAGTAGTCGCTCACACCGCTCCAAAACGTATAACCTACAAAATGAACACAAAATGCATGAAATATAACTAAGACACATGAATATAAGCAACTAATTCAAGTAAAAGATACCGGATAAGTGGATATAAAATCCACTTATCAAATACCCCCAAACATAAACCGTTGTTTATCCCCAAGTAACACAACATAATGCAATGCAATGCAATGAAATGCAACTAATCTATATGCCTCTACGATCCAAAGTGATATTCGATAGAATCAAATCTATTCACTCGGCCTTAGAGCAATCAAGCAAACACGACAATACTTCATATCAAAACCAATCAACAATTTCCTAGTCAATCATCAAGTCTTAAACTGTTATTACTGGTATAGTGCGTGTGTGTTCAACATCCATGCTAACTGATATAAAATCAAATTTAATACATAACAAGTCTCTTCGAAGGCATCATACAATGTAAACTCAAGAAATCCAAAAACAAGCTAGATTCAACTAAAATCAAACAATTACCAATATCGAGGGTCAACATGGGATACTTATGCTTTATTTTTCATCTGCAGGGGCTTTTTGCTCTTATTTCCTGTTTTATTCTCTCTTTTTTTCTTTTGGTTTATATACACATAGCTATGCAATGTCTTATTCCCTTAGGCTTTGCAATGCTACCTTAACGAGCTTTCGACCAATGACTCCCAGACCATTAAGACCTTAGGGCGCTAGGTGTAAAGACAATCCCCTCGGGCTTACTTACTCAAGTAACAAAGGCCACAAAACTAGACAAGTACGCCACGGTGTTTTTATTCATACTTTTTTTTCTTTTCTTTTTTTATAGCTTATATACCCCAAATATCCCCCAAACTTAGGTTCTTGTCTAACTTTAGCCATCACTACTTATTCTTGTCATTCTTTCATTCAAACTAGCATTATCCTTTAGAGTCCCATTATGTATCAATTTAAACTCAATCAATCAACAAGTTGTTTTTACTATGTTATCCTTATTATACGGTTTCAAACAAAAAAGATTCAATTCATAACAAGAAATCACATCAAAGCTCTAATAGTCGATACTATACTTGTTCACCCAATTCCAATCTCATCATCACAAAAACAATCTGTATATATCAAATAAATTGGACTCATGCAAGATGAACATAGTAACTAACTATTATTTTTGAATTATTATTTTTTTTTGATTTTTTGATTTTTTATTTTAACAAGAAACTGAATATAATACTATTCAAATTATACTACTATGAAACTACTTATGCAGTTGTACTACATGAATGCAAACATAATGAAACTAACAACATAACATAACATAACATAACATATGTTAAAACTAAACATGCAAAAAAAATGCAATAAAGAACTAAACTAAACTCCCCCAAACTTAAAAATTACAATGTCCTCATTGTAAGAATATAGCGGTAAGAATAAGAGAACTTCCCAATAATCAGCTAAACATGAGGTGATGGTGGCGATGGCGGCGATGATCATTTTCCTATCCATTGAACCTCCAATACCTGTAATAAAGAGAGACAACATGGATTAGATTAGCACTTTGGAATATAAAGTGATTCATATCTACTAAATAAACTAGGAAAACATATAAAAATAAATAAAAAAATTCCTAGGCTGCCTCCCAGTTAGCGCTTGAATTACAGTCTTTCAGCCTGACTTTGTCTTGTCAACGCTATCCAATTCCTCTTCGATAATTGAGGAACCCTCCGTCCATCGGAAATAATGTAGCTTTTGGTAGGTTCCCATTTGTGATAGTCATTGCATTAAAGTCACCGAGCATGCTTTGTTTAGATAAGATCACATTAAAGAACGTCCAATATCTAGGTGTTTTTTTCATTGTGTCTGCGAATAGATTCTGGCATTAAGGCTTATCAGACACAATAATCTCTTCATCTATCTTCTCTAGCTCATCGCACCATGGCTTCACAATTGTACTCGCTTTTAAGTCACAAGGAGTATTATCGAAGACATGACTACCTAGCGAACAAGGTTTTGCACATCTAACCGGATCCCTTAACTTTGGTGAAGAAGGCACTTGAGGCATTAATAACATCAACTCATCCTCGTTAGTACTCACAATTAGTTCTTCACCAACCTTGTTGTCATTATCCCCACGTGTCTCCTCTTTTTCAATGTCTTATGGCTCATCCAGTTATATATTTAGTTCGGGCACTTCATCAATCTCGGAATCCTCGTCATAGCACCAATTTATTTGAGGGCGATTGTTCAAGACTTCGAACATTTGATCCATCTGATTCTTCAGATTTCGAATTGACCTCTGTTGCTCAATCATCTTCTCCTCAGTTGATGCTACAAACTTGAACCACAAATCCTCCAAACTTGAATTATCTTATTCAGTTTCGAAATCCATGGATTGAGGACCATTCATTGAGGAGTTAATGAGTTGTTCCATCTGTCTATTAATATTTTGGGTCGATAACTCCTGACTCATTATCATCTCTTCTTTTTCTGCTATAATCCTTAACATGAATTCCTTCAACTCTGAATTGTCTTCTTGTCGCCTTGGAGGTGGATATGAGAATTCAGTCGTGTATGTTGGATTTGGAGTAGAGTATTGGTCTTCATTAGTATAGCTCCATGACGAATCCGGGTGATACCCCCAAACTTGATGTAATTAGCATATGTATAATCATTGAGGTATTCACCACCGTGTTGTCCCAGCCCAAAACTAACGGTGCATTAATGACTCGGATGATTACCAGCACAATAATTACAAGTAACTGCTATCCTTCAATTATGTTGGGCTGCAACAACGTCCAACCTCCTCGAAAGTGTCTCAAGCTACGCTGATAATGTAAAAAATGCATTAAGACCATCAATCCCTGCTTTCCTTGGTTGAGTCATGTTCCTGTATGGTCATTAATATGCAAAGTCATCCATGGCACCTGGAAAGAGAGAAATATAGGAAGAGAATTAAAAATAAAAATAAAAATGTTTAAATTAAGACTAATTTGATTTAAATTAATATTAGTAAAAAATATTAAACTAATTCCACAAGAATTCGCTACCAAAAACTTGTTGGGTAAAATCTAATTACGCACAACACGCAAGTATACGTGATCAACAAGTAATAAAGTGATAAGTTGAGTATCGTTCCCATGGAGAATTAGTTAACAAGAATTACCAAGTACTAACATATAACCAATTTAATCTTATTTAAACGAATGATTTAATAATTTAATTTAAAATAGTTAAATAAACTATTACTAACTATCCCTAGAATGAAACAAGATTTTGAAAACTTGAAATTACAATTTCACTTATTGTTTCATTTAAGTCAACACACTTCCTATTAAGCCAAGTTATCTATACTGGATTGTTAATCAAGAACACGAAAGTAAAATATGGCCATCTCTCAATGCACCATATTCATATCAAATCAAATCCACGAATGATAGAATCAAATTGAACACCCTAATTAACTAACCCACTATATCTCTATGTGAATTACCATTAAAAAAGGTTTAAGCACAAGTTCTTATTAGACTACATATGGCGTAAAGGCATATCTCTATCCTAAACACGAATCATGAATTCCATCTATACAGAAATCACAAACACATGTTATCATGATCAGATCTAAATCTATACTTCATCTCTCGAGTTCATAAATATTATCACGGTAATTGTTAGCTAGACATTTAAGCAATTAAGTCCAAATCATAATAGACAATCCAACTATAGCTAATAAGACTAACAAAGAAACATATCAAAGTAAACTACACGATAAGATCCATAGTAACCTCAAACAAAGAGTTAGTTCATGATTATTGAATTAAAACTAAGAATCCACAATTGAATACACATTAAAAGACAAAGATAGAAGAAGATGAGAAGATATAATCTATTATCCGTAGATTTGAAGCTCCCTCCTCGCTCCTACTTTGAATCTTCAATGGTCTCCAAGTTGCTTCAATCTCCAAAACTATTTAGAACTAGTGTTTTGATCTAATTTACTCTAATATAATCTAATGGAATCATATTTCTCATCTAATTTCCCTCTAATCCTTGTTATTCCCCTCCTTTTATAAGCCTTTTTACATGTCTTTAAGTCTTCTTGGAAGTCCTTGAGTCAATTGGATCGAAACAATCCCTTCCAGACTCAAATTTGGCCAAAAAAACGAGTTTCCTACGATACCCCCTCGACTGACGGGGTCTAAAACTTAAAGGCCCGCCCGCCGTATGGTAATAGTATCATTCTGTGCTGGTACCCCCGCCCCGGCGGGGGTTTTCCTTAGTAAAAGCCCGCCCCGGCGGGCATCATTTTTCTATCACAGCGTCCTCTAGTAAAATAGCCATAACGTTTGATCCTAGAGGAGATACGGGGCCTGACACCTATCAAATCGAAGATATCGACGAGTTCTACAACTTTCATTCTTTGAGGATTGAGAAATTCTGGCTGGATGAAGGTTGAAATTGGGTTGAAGTGACTGCTATGAAAATGGCTAACCAAAACAGCGAAGTTCGACGTCTGTTGGTACAACAATCATAACTCTTGCATCCGAACTCCGATTAGAATGATTCAAGATGTTTCAGAAAGCTACGAAGACGCTCTACAATGTAAGCTAAGTTCCAAACCAACAACTTGAAGTAAACATGAAACCTCAAATGATGTCCAGATTACTTTTCTTTGCATTTTCTTTGATTTTCCTTACTAGTAGTCGCTCACACCGCTCCAAAACGTATAACCTACAAAATGAACACAAAATGCATGAAATATAACTAAGACACATGAATATAAGCAACTAATTCAAGTAAAAGATACTGGATAAGTGGATATAAAATCCACTTATCAAATACCCCCAAACATAAACCGTTGTTTATCCCCAAGTAACACAACATAATGCAATGCAATGCAATGAAATGCAACTAATCTATATGCCTACGAATCCAGCAGTATTCGATAGAATCAAATCTATTCACTCGGCCTTAGAGCAATCAAGCAAACACGACAATACTTCATATCAAAACCAATCAACAATTTCCTAGTCAATCATCAAGTCTTAAACTGTTATTACTGGTATAGTGCGTGTGTGCTCAACATCCATGCTAACTGATATAAAATCAAATTTAATACATAACAAGTCTCTTCGAAGGCATCATACAATGTAAACTCAAGAAATCCAAAAACAAGCTAGATTCAACTAAAATCAAACAATTACCAATATCGAGGGTCAACATGGGATACTTATGCTTTATTTTTTATCTGCAGGGGCTTTTTGCTCTTATTTCCTGTTTTATTCTCTCTTTTTATCTTTTGGTTTATATACACATAGCTATGCAATGTCTTATTCCCTTAGGCTTTGCAATGCTACCTTAACGAGCTTTCGACCAATGACTCCCAGACCATTAAGACCTTAGGGCGCTAGGTGTAAAGACAATCCCCTCGGGCTTACTTACTCAAGTAACAAAGGCCACAAAACTAGACAAGTACGCCACGGTGTTTATTCATACTTTTTTTTTCTTTTTCTTTTTTTTATATAGCTTATATACCCCAAATATCCCCCCAAACTTAGGTTCTTGTCTAACTTTAGCCATCACTACTTATTCTTGTCATTCTTTCATTCAAACTAGCATTATCCTTTAGAGTCCCATTATGTATCAATTTAAACTCAATCAATCAACAAGTTGTTTTTACTATGTTATCCTTATTATACCAGTTTCAAACAAAAAAAGATTCAATTCATAACAAGAAATCACATCAAAGCTCTAATAGTCAGTACTATACTTGTCTACCCAATTCCAATCTCATCATTGGCCAAAACAAACTGTACATATCAAACAGCTGGACTCATGCAAGATGAACATAGTAACTAACTATTATTTTTGAATTTTTATTTTTTTTTTGATTTTTTGATTTTTTATTTTAACAAGAAACTGAATATAATACTATTCAAATTATACTACTATGAAACTACTTATGCAGTTGTACTACATGAATGCAAACATAATGAAACTAACAACATAACATAACATAACATAACATATGTTAAAACTAAACATGCAAAAAAAATGCAATAAAGAACTAAACTAAACTCCCCCAAACTTAACAATTACAATGTCCTCGTTGTAAGAATATAGCGGTAAGTATAAGAGAACTTCCCAGTAATCAGCTAAACGTGAGGTGATGGTGGCAATGGCGGCGATGATCATTTTCTTATCCATTGAACCTCCAATACCTGTAATAAAGAGAGACAACATGGATTAGATTAGCACTTTGGAATATAACGTGATTCATATCTACTAAATAAACTAGGAAAATATATAAAAAAAATAAAAAATTCCTAGGTTGCCTCCCAATTAGCGCTTGAATTACAGTCTTTCAGCCTGACTTTGTCTTGTCAACTCTATCCAATTCCTCTTCGATAATTGAGGAACCCTCCATCCATCGGAAATAATGTAGCTTTTGTTAGGTTCCCATTTGTGATAGCCATTGCATTAAAGTCACCTAGCATGCTTTGTTTAGATAAGATCACATTAAATAATGTCCAACATCTAGGTGTTTTTTTCATTGTGTCTGTGAATAGATTCTGGCATTGAGGCTTGTCAAACACAACAATCTCTTCTTCTATCTTCTCTAGCTCATCGCACCATGGCTTCGCAATTGTACTCGCTTTTATGTCACAAGGAGTATTGTCGAAGACATGACTACCTAGCGAACAAGGTTTTGCACATCTATACTGGATTGTTAATCAAGAACACGAAAGTAAAATATGGCCATCTCTCAATGCACCATATTCATATCAAATCAAATCCACAGATGATAGAATCAAATTGAACACCCTAATTAACTAACCCACTATACCTCTATGTGAATTACCATTAAAAAGGGTTTAAGCACAAGTTTTTATTAAACTACATATGGCGTAAAGGCATATCTCTATCCTAAACACGATTCATGAATTCCATCTATGCAGAAATCACAAACACATGCTATCATGATCAGATCTAAATCTATACTTCATCTCTTTAGTTCATGATTATTGAATTAAAACTAAGAATCCACAATTGAATACACATTAAAAGACAAATATAGAAGAAGATGAGAAGATATAATCTATTAACCGTAAATTTCAAGCTCCCTCCTCGCTCCTACTTTGAATCTTCAATGGTCTCCAAGTTGCTTCAATCTCCAAAAGTATTTAGAACTAGTGTTTTGATCTAATTTACTCTAATATAATCTAATGGAATCATATTTCTCCTCTAATCTCCCCTCTAATCCTTGTTATTCCCCTCCTTTTATAAGCCTTTTTACATGTCTTTAAGTCTTCTTGGAAGTCCTTGAGTCAATGGATCGAAACAATCCTTCCCGGACTCAAATTTGGCCAAAAAATGAGTTTCCTACGCATACCCCTGCCCCGGCGGGGGTCCTAAGGCTTAAAGGGCCCGCCCCGGTGGGCCATGGTACTGTTCTGCAGCTGGTACCCCCGCCCCGGCGGGGGTTTTCCTTAGTAAAAGCCCGCCCCGGCGGGCATCATTTTTCTGTCACAGCATCCTCTGGTAAAATGGCCATAAGTTTTGATCCGGGAAGAGTTACGGGGCCTACCACCTATCAAATCGAAGATATTGACGAGTTCTACAACTGTTATTCTTTGGGTATTGAGAAATACTGGCCGGATGAAGGCAGAAATTGGGTTGGAAGTGACTGCTATGAAAATGGCTAACCAAAACAGCGAAGTTCGACATCCGTTGGTACAACAATCATAACTCTTGCATCCAAACTCATATTAGAATGATTCAAGATGTTCTAAAAAGCTATGAAGATGCTCTACAATGTAATCTAAGTTCCAAACCAACAACTTGAAGTAAACATGAAAGCCCAAATGATGTCCAGATTGCTTTTCCTTGCATTTTCTTTGTTTTTCCTTACCAATAGTCGCTCACACCGCTCCGAAACGTATAACCTACAAAATGAACACAAAATACATGAAAAGTAACTAAGACACATGAATATAAGCAACTAATTCAAGTAAAAGATGCCGAATAAGTGGATATAAAATCCACTTATCATTTAACGGTAAAACTTTCGCTGTTATTTTTATAAAAAGATAATTCCGTCATTTTCTAACTACGACAATACTTTCGTTGTGGGGTCCACCAATGATTGTGCCATTGTACGAATATTCCCTGTTAAAACAAATATTTCCCGACTAATCGAATATTATATAACCACTTGCTTACTTTGTAAAATTTGTAAATATTACCTACAACTATAACATTATATCAAATCAACATCATAATATTCAAAAATATATTTTGAGAAAAAAATAATCTTTATTCATAAAAGTTGGGGTCTTACAACCTCCCCTTCTTATGAAATTTCGTCCTCAAAATTAGGGTGCGTACCTGGTATGTCAAAGTGGTGAGGATACCTTGACTTCATTTCAGATTCTAACTCCCTGGTCATTTCCTCAACATCGTGGTTTCTCCACAAAACTTTAACTTGAGGTATAACCTTGGAGCGTAGAATATGATCCTTCTTGTCCAAGATTTTGATAAGTACCTCTTCATACGTTAAATCATCCGCTATCTCATCCGGTTCTAATTCAATAATGTGGTTCAGGTCTTTCACATATTTACGTAACATAGATATATGAAAAATGTTATGAACACGAGACATACTTAGCGGTAAGGAGAGTCTATAGGCCACAGTTCCTACTCGATCGAGGATTACAAATGGGCCAATGAATCGAGAATTGAGCTTTCCTCTCTTTCCAAATCTCGTAACTCCTTTCCATGGAGCAACAACAACTCACAATCTCCAATATTGAATTCCACGTCCTTTCGATGAAGATCAGCATAACTCTTTTGTCGATCTTGTTAGGTTTTTATACGTTGTTGGATCATTTGAATCTTTTTCGTAGTCATACGTATCAACTCCAGTCCCAACAACGTTGCTTCTCCCACCTCATCCCATCATACTGGAGAATGACACTTTCTTCCAAACAACGCCTCAAATGGAGCCATGCCAAAACTTGCTTGATAACTGTCGTTGTAGGAAAACTCCACTAATGGTAAGAACTTATTCCAACTTCCTTTAAAGTCAAGGACACAGTGTCTTAATAAATCTTCAAGAGTTTAAATAGTCCTCTCCGACTGACCGTCCGTTTGAGGATGATATGCCGAACTAAATCGTAAATCCGTGCCCATATCTTTTTGCAAACTAACCCAAAATCTTGAAGTGAATCTTGGGTCTAGATCAGAAACTATGGATAAGGGCATACCATGCAATCTTACAATCTCGTTTATGTACATACGAGCATGACGTTCAAGTGTATAAGTTTCTCATATCGGTAAGAAATGAGCAGACTTGGTCAATCTATCAACAATGACCCAAATCGCATCTATGCCTTGAGAAACCATGGGAAGACCAGTAACGAAATCCATGGTAATGTGTTCCCACTTCCATTCTGGAATTGCAAGTGGTTGCAATGGATCTTTTGGCATTTGATGTTCCGCCTTAACTCGTTGACAAGTTAGACACCTTGAGATAAACCCCGCTATCTTTCTCTTCATATTGCTCCACCAAAATGTATGTCGAAGATCACGATACATTTTGGTACTCCCAGGATGGATTAAAAACGGTGTGTTGTGCGCCTCCATCATGATTTTATACTTTAAGTCAGAATCGTTAGGAACACAAAGTCTAGAGTTGACTCAAAGTATTCCTTTTTCATCGATTCTTGCTTCTAGAATAGCACCTTCTTGCACTTTCTTCCCCATACGCATCAGCTCCAGGTCTGTAGCTTGTGCAGCTTTAACTTTATCGACTAAAGTCGGTTCTACTCGTATATTTGCCATCATCACATGGGTCCCTGAAGTCTTTAACTCTATCTCCATCCTTTGTAAGTAATACAAAATGGGCCTTTGCGTTGACAATATCGTAGTCATACCTGCATATGATCTTCTACTCAATGCGTCAGCTACTACGTTCGCTTTTCCAGGATGGTATTGAATGGTATGATCTTAATCTTTCAACAGCTCAAGCCATCGTCGTTGCCGCATGTTGAGTTCCTTTTGAGTGAAGAAATATTTGAGGCTTTTATGATCCGTATAGATCTCCACCTTCTCTCCATACAGGTAATGCCTCCAAATCTTGAGCGCAAAAACGACAGCTGCCAACTCTAGATCATGAGTAGGATAATTCCTCTCATATTCTTTGAGTTATCATGAGGCATAGGCTATGACTTTCCCATGTTGCATGAGAACACATCCTAAACCTTTTCCTGAAGCATCACTATATATGACAAATCCCTCCAAACCAGATGGTATTATAAGAACAGGTGCTGAAATGAGTCTCCTCTTGAGTTCTTGAAAACTCTTCTCACATTCCTCGTTCCAATCGAATTTTGTATCTTTCCGAGTCAGCTAAGTTAATGGAGTAGCGATTCGAGAAAACCCTTCTACGAATCTCCGATAATAATCAGCTAAGCCGAGAAAGCTACGTACTTCAGTCACTAACTTAGGTTGCTCCCAGCTTTGAATTTCTTCAATCTTTGCCGGGTTAATAGATATTCCATGATTTGATATCACGTGCCCAAGGAATGTTACTTCCTCAAGCCAGAACTCACATTTCTTCAACTTGGCATATAGCTTGTTTTCACGAAGCTTTTGAAGTATCAGCCTCAAGTGTTGCTCATGATCTTCACGGCTTTTGGAATAAATGAGGATGTCATCAATAAAGACGACCACAAAGTGATCCGAATATTCCTTGAATACTCGGTTCATGATATCCATGAAGGCAGCAGGAGCATTAGTCAATCCAAAAGACATGACTAGGAGCTTGTAATGCCCGTACCGAGTTCTAAAAGTAGTCTTTGGAATGTCATCAGTTTTAATCTTTAATTAATGATATCCGGAATGAAGATCGATATTTGAAAAGAATTTGGCGCCTTGCAACTGGTCAAACAGATCATCAATACGAGGTAACGGGTACCTATTTTTGATGGTGACATGATTCAACTCCCGATAATCAATACAAAGTCACATACTTCCATCTTTCTTCTTCATGAATAGAACAGGAGCACCCCAAGGAGATATACTAGGAAAAATGAAACCGATGTCGAACAATTCCTGTAGTTGGGTTTTTAACTCCTGAAGTTCAATAGGAGCCATTTGCTATGGGACTTTGGAAATGGGTTTTGTACCGGATTCAAGGTCAATACAAAATTCAACTTCACGCTCTAGGGGTAGGCCAGGAAGTTCTTCAGGGAATACATCAGGAAATTTATTAACAATAGAAATATCTTTCAAATCTGACGTATTTTTATTTAAATCCTTGACATGGGCTAAGAAAGCTTGACATACATTTTTCAATAAATGAATAGCTTTATGGCTTGATATGATAGTGATTGACTTTAGTGGTTTGGTTGATTGAATTCGCATAATATGTTAGTTAGGAATATGAAAGCTAACAACCTTACGAAAACAATCAATTTTAGCATAATGAGTAGTAACCAATCAATCCCTAAAATCACATCAAATGCAAGTATTTTCAAAGAGATAAGATCGATAGGTAACGTGTTGTTACCAATTTGAATCAAACAAGACTTATAAACAGTGGATGTAATGAAGGTTTCTCCCAACAGAGTTTCAACAGATAAATCAAAGTCTAATTTCTCCGGAGTTAAATTTAAACGTTGAGCGTATGTAGGAGAAATAAAAGAATGGGTAGAACCGGTATCCAATAAGGTATGGACTTCGCTAGAGTTTATGATTAGCTTACCCGTGATTACCTCATTCATATTCCTCGCTTTTTGGGAGGTTAGGACAAACGCTCTTCCTTGAACTGCCAATTTTGTCTTGTTTGGGACGGCCTTTGATGCCTCCATCCCAGCTGGACTTGACTTTGGTGCACTACAAAATCGGGCTAGGTGACCTTTTCTTCCACAATTGTAACATGCTTTGGACTACTGCGTACAGTGTGGACGGATGTGTCCCTCCCCTCCGCATTTGTAACATACGACTGGAGGTCGTTCTTTTTCCTTAACAACAGGTGCTGGTGCTGACGTCTTTTCATCATTATTAAATCTCCACTTCTTAAAATTTCCACTTCTATTATCTTGGCCATGATTACCACCGAAGTGGTTACCATTTCTGGCATGTTGATTCCCTCCAAGTTTGTTGTCACCGCTTTAATGACTGCGACACGATCATATTGTTTTTCTCTAGTTTGATAAACTCTACCTCCTTCATGTGATGAATACTTTTGGGAAAATACTTGTCGTTGAATAGTTCTTGGAACTTCTCCCAAGACATCTATAGTGCGGCAGGCTGAGTACTCTTTACAGATTCCCACCAGTAATTTGCCTCTCCTCGCAACATGAAGGTGGCAAAGGGAACCTTTTGCTCCTCGGAGCATCCCAAGACATCAAATATCTTGGTGATCTGTTTTATCCACGTCTCCTCCTTAAGTGGTTTTGGCTCTCCCAAAAACTCCGGTGGTCCTAGTTCCTTGACCATCCGAGAGTTTCCAGTGCTTCCACCTACATTTTGAACAGGAGTAGCTCTCGCCTAATGTTGCATGAATTACATAAAGCCTGTGAACATCCCATCGCTCATTATTTGATCGGTGTTGTTGTTTACCTGAGGATTATTGTCTTCCTGTTGCACATTATCCTGGGTATTGATCGTTGGTGACCCAATGGTTTCATATGCTTCATTGCTGATCTCAACATTTGCAAATGCCATTTTCAAACACTACCACAAAACAAGGGTTAATTGACATGTCACATATTATCCCTATACTCTGCCCGACCAATTAAATAACAAATAACTTAGGTAGGTCATACTAGCGAAGGAATTCCCCGTCTCTCCCCTCCTAGTTCTTGTCTCACATCTCAGCCAATGATCATATCCCTAAGCTTTGATACCAAATGTGACGCCTCCAAAATAGGTATACATCACCCATCTTTAGTCGCCAAATATATAGTATAGAAATCAAATACAAACTTTTTTAATACAACTGTCATGTAAAAATACGACAAAACATAGCTGAGTTTTTACATGAATATTGTCTTCTAGACGATATCCAAACTCAAATTCAATTCTCATTACATTTATTATCACACTAAGTAGTGAGGACTGCTAAAACAACCATCTCGAACCATCACTCCGTTCCCCGACTAGTCCCGGCTATGTTCTCATTTCCTGAAGAGAACAATGAAAGCAAAAGGGTGAGCTCAACTAGCCCAGTAAGAAATATTATGACTAAAATAATACAGAATAAATTATCATTAGCCTTCAACAATGTTAAACTGATAAAATACAATAAACATCAAGTTTAACTGCAGCGGAACAAGCAATCCATTAGAAGAGTCAAGTAGAGCATGACATCTACTATCTTCTATGATTTAAAAAAATTTTCATCAACTTTATCGCTGAGACTCAGCTTAATAAATAAACCACATCATCGAATCATCCCTGCACTACGGGCCAAGGATATTCATGTAATCATCAATGGTGATGATTATACCGAATAATCCCTGGTCATAATAATACCAATAACTGTCCATCAATGCACTACGGGCCAATGAGGACTTTTACCACATCATTTATAACATTACGGGTCATGATTATACCGAATGATCCCTGGTCATAATTATACCAATCAATAGTCCATCTATGCAAGTAAGCCAAAGATGACTTTCATCATAATATAAGCATGAGGATGATGATAATGATATAATAATTCAATTAAAAGAAAGCGAAGGATAAATTTTTAAAGATTTATAATTTAATTTATCCAGAATTCAATAATAATCAAATTACCAACATGATACTGATTTGTGGAGTAAAATTCAAGAATGATATTGTATCAAAAATGATTTGGTCCGAAAAGAAATCAATTTTTGTCATGAATAGTACTCTGGGTGAATAGGACTCGGGTGAATAGTATCTAGTGAATAGTACTTCAAGAATAGTACTTTGTGAATAGTACCTATGAATAGTACTTTGTGAATAGTACCATATAAATGAATAGTACTCATGGACAGTACTCCGGCATGAAAACCTTAAATTTAACAAGAATGTGCAGAAAATATCCTTGTGAAATGATACTAGATGAAGCGCAAATGTCAAGGAAATTCTACTAATTTCACGGAGTATAGAAGCAATACTTTAACAAAATGAGGGTATAATCAGGAATATAAGACGAAATAATATTACTCACATACTACAGAGTATGAAAAAAAATATTATTCCTTATGAATACTGAACAAAAATAATATCCCTTACCTCAGAAGAAGACTAGATACTGGAATAGTGAGGTAACAGACTTCTCTTCTTCTTTCTCTCTATAGCTTCTCTCTCTATAATTGCTCTTGTGAGTCTTAGTGAATTGGTGAGAATGAAAGAAGAATGAGCTTCTATTTATAAGAAAATATATTTTTGATAATTGCATGATTTGGGGCTCAAAATATTACAGTATAATACCTTCATCTTTTCCTTCATTTTTAATTTAGTCCTGCAAGTATTATCAAACTTGCACCACTTCCTCTAATAGTACATCATGTGAATCAATAGTACATTCATGTGAATCAATAATTCTATACATGTGAAAAAAATAGTTACAATATAGTACCTTCATCTATACCTCCATTTTTAATTTAGTCATGCAAATATTATCAATCTTGCACCACCTCCCCTAATAGTACATGCTTGTGAATCAATAGTACACACATGTGAACAAATAGTTATAAGCATGTGAATTAATAGCAATTAATTTCTCATTTATCCGATTAATTACCCGATTAGTCAATATAACCTCCAGAAATCAATTATTATCAAAATAAATGTCGATTTCCACTAACACTAATAATCCTAACACAATGAAACTATCAATTTCATCTTTAATCAACACTAACTTATTCATCATTAATATTATAACTCATAATATTTAACAACCAGATCATTCCCAGGAAAGAGGGGGCTTTCCGATAAGGATTTCTCCCTATTGGCGCGCAATTAGGTGACCAAACCTCTCCTCGACAGAACTTTCTAGACATTGTCAATATTGCAAATAATAATATAAATAACTTAATTTTCTCAATTATTGATTTAATAATATAAAATATTGTTATTGTGACAATAATTGAATCAATAATATGAGAGATATTATGCAACAATTATTGTAGCAATAATTGAGTATAACTGAGTGACTTCTCACGTAAGCATCAATAATCAATATCGTGTGCTACTATGTAACCACGCGTATTACTGTACTTTTACCAACGGGTAGTTCAACAGTTTAACAGTAAAACTTTCGCCGTTATTTTTATAAAAAGATAATTTTGTCATTTTCTAACTACGACAATACTTCTATTGTGGGGTCCACCAATGATTGTGTCGTCGTACGAATATTCTCTGTTAAAACGAATATTCCCCGACCAATCGAATATTATATAACCACTTGCTTACTTTGCTAAATTTGTAAATATTACCCCACAACTATAACATTATTTCAAATCCACACCATAATATTCAAAAATATATTTCGAGAAAAAAATAATTTTTATTCATAAAAGTTAGGGTCTTACACTCCTTCCTTACTTTCAACTGATGGTACCCCGTATGCAAATTTATCTTAGAAAAATACTTTGTCCCTTTTAACTGATCAAATAGATCATCGATCCTGGGCAATGGGTATTTATTCTTAATCGTTAACTTGTTCAACTCTCGATAGTCGATACAAAGTCGTAACGACCCATCCTTCTTCTTTACAAACAATACCAGTGCTCCCCATATAGACACACTCAATTGAATATACTTCTTATCCAATAGTTCTTGTAATTGAACCATTAACTCCTTCATCTCTACCGGCGCCATCCAATATGGTGCCCTTGAAACTGGTGCCATACCTGGTAACAGATCAATCACAAACTCTACCTCCCTATCCAGTGGAAGACCTGGTAACTCATCTAGAAATACATCCATGAACTCTTGTACTATAGGTATCTGATCCAACGATGCTCCCACTCTTTGGGTATCCACAACATGGCACAGGTAACCTATACACCCTTTCCTCAACATTTTCCTAGCTTGTGTCATGGTTAGACAACAAGATGTCTTAGTGATTTACTACCGAAGAACACTTCCTTGGTTTTCTTAGAAAGCTGAAGGTTCACACTTTTCCTATGACAATCTATTATAGCCTTATGGCTAATCAACCAATACATACCGAGAATGTAACGCCCGAGAAAATTAGATTTATATGAGAATTAAATTTTTATTTGATTATATGAATTAAATGAATTTAATTGATTTTTATGTGAGTAACCTATGTGAAGGTCGTTCTATGACCTAGGATGTGCGGATATGGTTAGGATTCTGGCTATGTGCTAGAATTAATTATTTTTAATTTCCAAGACGAAAATAAAAGTTTTTCGAAAAATTTCCGTAAAAACACTATTCATCCATTTCTGCTCGGGAATTAAATTTAAAATTATGAGAAACGCGTAATGATAGAATGCGAGGATGAGATGGAATATTCAATAATATTTCAGTTATGGCAAACGAAGTTTTCGCATGCGGAATAAAAACCTAAGGGTTGGTAAAAAAAGAAATGATTTTAGAAAAGGAAATGAAATACGAATAATGACTACAAAAAAATGGGGCTTTAGCAACAACCAATTTTCGTTGCTAAAGGTACCAAATTTCGTTGCGAAAGGGTTTTGGCAATGACTTTACTGTCGATGCGTCTTTCGTTGCGCAATGAGTGTTGCTAATTGTTCCGCAACGAACTTTTTTTTTTCATTGCCAAAAGTAATACATTTTGCAAAGAAATTTAGCTTTCGTACAGAGACATCGATCCTTTAGCAACAAAATGTATTGTTGCAGAATAATTAAAATTTCATTGCTAAAAATCCCATTTCGTTGCAAAAGCCTGCTAATTGGCAACGAAATGAACTCTTTTTTTTTGCAACGACCATGCATTTTCGTTGCAATTGACACCATTTTGCAATGACATTTTTCGTTGCGAAGAATTATGAAAATTGTTACCTAAGCTTGCTTTTCGTTGCGAAATGTAAACTTTTTAGCAACGATTTTCGTTCTTGATTATATTATTTGGCAACGACATTATCTTTGAATCAAAGAACGAAAATGTTTGTTGTTGATTATTTTTTAATAACAACGAAAGTCATCGATTAGCAACGACATTATATGTTGTCATTTCTTTATATGTGCAATGAAAGCTGATATGATTTGCAACGATAAAAAATGTTACCTTTTATGTTAGTATTAGAAACAATATCCTCGTCGTTGCTATTAGGTTAATTTTTCGTTGCCAAATATTATATTTTTAATGCCATTAGCAACGAAAATTTATTGCTAAATGTATAAAAAATTGTTGCTATATTAAAACTTGTTCATTCGTCATTGCGCGAGTGGTAGAAGAGCAGGAGACGGTTTTTGCGACATACTTAATGAAGGGAGAAGCTAATTACTGGTGGGAGACTAATCAGGCGAGAGCTGGTACAGTGGTGGTAGCATGGGCAAGATTCAAAGAATTGTTCTTTGAGAACTATTTCTCACCGAGTATGCAAGCTCGGATGGAAGTTAAGTTCTTGGAATTGAAGCAGGAAAATATGTCGGTTTTCGAATATGCTGCTACATTCAATGAATTAGCGAGGTTTGCACCTCATCAGGTGGATACAGAATTGCGAAAAGCGAGAAGGTTTAAGAATGGGTTGAAGCCGAGTATATACAACAAAGTAGTTGTGTTGCAGATCAATACGTTCGCGGCTTTACTAGAAAAAGCTTTAATTGCTGAAGGAGTGAGTGAAGCTGCATCTCGATTCCATCAGGAGAAGAAGAAGAAGACCAATGACGGAGTAAGCAGTGGGGGTAGTAACCCGAACAAAAGGAAGTGGAGTGAGAATACCCAATCGGGTAGTAAGCTGAAGGGAAAAAGAAAGGAGGAGAGCCTTGTGCGAACTGTGGAAAGAATCATCTAGGAGTCTGCTATAACTGTGGGCAAGAGGGGCACATGTCACCCAATTGCCCCAGTCCGAAGAAGATACAAGATTGTTATGCCTGTGGATCAACTGATCATCTGGTTCGGAACTGTCCAAAGAAGAATGCGGAAAAGGAAAGTGTCAACAAGGGACTCGGTAGCGGAACATTGGCAATTCGAGAACCTGCATAGTCAGGAAGAGCAATGGCCCGTACATTTAACATGATGGCGCAGGAAACAGTGGCTACTCAGGAGGTGGCAGCAGGTAATAATTTCGCTTAAGAATTTAAATTACGCGAGTAATATGAGTCAGATATTTCTGTGAACTATTCTCTTTTATAGATTCAAGCCACAGGTTAGACTTTGAAACACAAATTAATATTGTGTTGATAAAAAATGAATTGATGATACAACTTTAAAAGATTGTAGAGAATAAGAAAGCGGTGATTCCGAGGATGAAATCCTTTTAAGGAGGGGTGAATGTGATAACCCCGGGATTTCGAATAATCCAAATTTCACAAATAAATTTTTTTTTATTTAATATTGACATTGACTGTTAATAGTATACTGTGTATCTGTGATACGAGTCTAGAGATTTGGACAACTTGGGTATTAACTTAGAAAAATAGAGTAGAGTTATGCTTAATGGCTTTAGAAACCCTAACCCTAAATTCTGGATAGGGATTCGGTAGAAAATGCAATTAAAATAATTGTATCGATGAGTACGTGTTTGTACTGTATAGATATTTTAACCAATGATTGATCAAATAAGGTTTGAAATTTATAAACCCTAATAAGAGATTAGAAACCCTAATCTCAGGTTTAGAAACCCTAACGCGTAGTTAGAAACCCTAATCAAAAGCCAGGAATCCTTAATTTCATATCCGGGAATCCTAAACCCTAATTAGGCAACCCTAATCCTAATTGGCAAGCCTAATGTGTTTATTAAACGTTAATATGATTAGGAAAACCTAATTTAATTACGAAACCCTAATTATAGTTTTAGAAATCTTAATTTTCTAATTAAAATCCTAATTAAAAAATAATTATAGAAACTAAAGTTGTAAAACCTTAGGGTTCGAACCTTAGGGTTAAACCCTAAGGGTTTGGTCAAAGGACAAGAAAGCCATTAAAATTATATTGCAAAAGTCCAAAATGCCCTTTTTCATTTTCTTTAATTGGTAACTTGTAAAATTATCAAGACCTGTAGTAGGTGAGCAACTACATTGACTTTGTGACTTCTAAAAACTCAGCAATCAGCCTCCAATTGACATCTAGCATCAGATCTAGCAATATATCTTGATATATATAGATTTGGGAGAGAGAAAGTTACTACATTTAGCTTATTTTTCAACCTAGCTCTCACCAACTCATTCTCTCTCAACACCTCAGAATTTGACAAGTAGATCAGTCACATTATCAGCCCTTAGATAACCCAAGAACATATTGGAGATCAAAGATCAAAATCTAGAACACAAAGGTATAAACCCTAAGTTTCATTTTGATCTTGTATGCTTTGTAAAATTTTATGTTTATGTGTTTAGATATTTGCTAGATGATGTTTTATAATGATCTATGTTGATATAACATAGATCCATAACATCAAAATGCTTTAAAATTAAAGTTTTACAAAACTGCCCAAGAACATTTATGTGGTCTGACAATCAAATGTCAGGAGCCACCTTTTCTTGTCTGTTTTTGATTTTTGTTGTTTTAAGTTTTGGATCGGTAGTTTGTTATGTGGTCTTTAATCTGGGACAGAATCATAGAAATTGAATGTCTAGAATGTGAGTTATAATCGGTCAAAGTCGGTTGACCGACCATGACCGAGTATAAATCTGGGTAACCCAGAAAGCATTCTTTGTGTCTGACAAGTTTTGCATCGTTCAGATTTGTCAGTGTGTAAGTGTTTTGATGTTATTGTTATATCCAACTTGTAGCTGGTTATCTGGACTCTAGATCCATGCTAGTAGAGCTCTTAAACAACACATAAGATAGTCGTAATGAATGGTCAAACTAGACCATTTGATCACGGATGCACTTTCTGGGAATTTCCAGAAATTTGATGAACTTATTTTCTGACAGCCTTTGACTGTCTTATAACTTATGATTTTGTTATTATGGAACTGATCTGTTGTTATAGTAATATACCTTGACACTAGTACTACAGGGTTGGACCATAACATAACTGATTTGAAGACCAGAACATAGAATTAATTGAGCCCAAAGGTAGACCCTCAAAGTTGCTGGGTTTCTGGGTTGCCCATAAAACCCAGAACTTGGTCTGACAATACCTTTGTGAGCTTAGATCTTTGTGATGTGTGGTTAATTGACTCGAGTGATGATTCGAACTTGTAGTACTACATATCTACTACAAATTAGATGCAAAAGAAAGCCCAGAAACACATTGGATTAGAAATTAGAAGTGGTCAAGAACACCAACAGCGACGCTTTGTGTCGTTAAAGGCCTATAGCGACGGTTTTTAATATATTTATTTTCTGATTTTTCGAAAATTATTTAAAAATAGAAATAAATTATAAAAATTAATAAAAATGGTTTTAAAAATTATTTTAAATTATGAAAAATAATTTTTGACCAATTGGAATATTTTTCTTTAATATTTATAATTATTTAAATATTAAAAAGGTATTTAATTTATTTAATTAGTGTATTAAATAAATTAGAGAAAATGATTTAATATTATGAAAAATCATTTTAAATAAGAATATAGTATTTAAAAATATTTGAAGTTATAAAATGTAACTTTTAATATTTTTAGAAAGTTTTCATTAATAATTTAATATTAATGATATTGGAATTATTTAATTATTATATTAAATAAATTAGGGAAAATGATTTTAATATTATAAAAATCATTTTAAATGAGAATAAAGTGTTAGAAAATATTTTAAATGATAAAATATAATTTTCAATATTTTTGGAGAATTCATATTAATAAATTAATATTAATGATATTAGATTTATTTAATTATTATATTAAATAAAGGAATTAAAAATAATTTTATTGATTTGAAAATTATTTAAAAATGAGAAAAATAATTTTAATATATTTTAAGTTATAATTAGTGACTTTTAATATTTGGATGATAATTTCATTAATATTTAAATATTATTGGTGATGATTTAAAAATGATTTTAATTATTTAAAAATCATTTAAGTGGAATTTTGTTGATTTAAAAATATTTTAAGTTATTGATAATAACTTTAGTATTTTGACAAGTATGTCATTAATATTTTAATATTATTAAATATTAATGATGATAAGATTATTTGATAAATAAATCATTTAAAAATGATTCTGATGTTTGAAAAATTATTATAAATTATAATAATTGTTTATAAATTATTAAAAGCTTCCAAAAAATATTATAATTGATAATTGACTAATCTAAATTAATATTGAAGCTTAGAAACTGAATTTAATTGACAATAACTGTGTTAATTGTCGGATAGGATGACTAGAACACCGAGAATGGATCGAAGTCCAACCAGACTGAAATAGTTAGACTTGATAAGTGTTTATATAGGTTATAAACACTGATGTGACTATGTGGTAATGTGTCTAGGGGAAAGTTTAACTGTGAATTATAGTGTTTTGTGTTAAAAATAATTGTGCTAATTGTGAGACCAACATTATTGATTATAGGTCTTACGAACGCAGTTAATTATATTGTGTAGCTGTAATCAGCGGAAGAGACAAGTTTCCTTAGTCAACCTTGAGTTATATTCATTCTATTATTATAGTGGTTAATTATTGCTAATTATACCACGTTCAGGGATTTATTGTTGATTATTCGCAGTTAGTGCATGTTTAATAATTCAAATTAAATTACTGATTCGTAAAATATACGTTCGTAGAATTACTGTTGTTGGATATTCATATCTATAGAAGCTAATATTGACAGTACAGATAATTCCTATTTATTGTCCAATTATGTTGAGAAATGTCTTAGCTAATTTTTCTGGCTAGACGAACATTTGTTAGAACTTGATAGGTTCAAGAAGAGAAGAGAAGAGAATTTAATTATTATTGATAGATCAATGCCAGTTTTATAGGCTAGATCGAAAAAGAAAACTTGATAGGTTTGAGAAGAGAAGAAAAGAGAAGAGAAGTAATTAGAAATTAAAATCATAGTATTTCATTGTTAAATCAAAATCTTGATTCTGAGACTGAGAAGAACAACCTTTTATATAAAGGGAACATTTTATTGGTCGTAAATTCGACCTTTGCACGCGACTTAAGTATTATGCATAATATACGGTACAAGGAGTTGGCCAGCTCTGAGTACTTGCAGAGGGGTATGATTTAATCTTTATGGTTATCTGATACACCTGAGTATATATCAAAGTAAATCTTTGATAGATACCCGAGAAGAGAAGTTCAAGATCTAATGGATCGCTCAGCATAAATTTGGAAAAACATTCCACTTTGCTATTTTGTAGAATTAATTCTTGATTATTCCTTTGAATATCGTAGAAAACTTTGAAAGTATTGTACTCTTTCATTATCAGATTATTGTTGCATAGATGGCGAGAAGACTTGTTATTGATTCTTATACATTTATTGTATGACTTAACTTGCGAGACAAACTTGTTGCTCACCCTTGCTAAATAAAACTTTTCAGTTCGGGACGAAGTTACAGAAGGTGTTGTGAAGAAGAATAAAGGCAAAGGCATCGCGTTAAATTAGTTATGTTGAACATTATTATAATTATGTTGTATTATAAACCCTTTTTGTTTATCTAAAGGATAATGTTGTAATGTTAAGGTTAGAGAACCTAGGACTTATGTATTAACAGCATATGTTAATGAGTTATGTATTCTTATTTATATTTGAATGGGTAGTTAGATGTTAATATATTGTGGATCGTGAGCACCAAACTCGGGGGGTCAGGTAACCCAGATTTAGGGGCATCACAGGTTGGTATCAAAGGTGTAGGTTATAAACCTTAAGTGGGGTGGGGAAAACCCTAGGATTATAACCATGAGCGAGATAGAGAATACTCATTTAGAGTACTAAATGAGGGATTGCAGAAGTGTATCGATAGTGAGATATGTGGACACATAGTGTAAGAAGTTTGTACGGGTGAAGTACTAATCAAGTTGTTTAAACTGATTGTAGGATGTCGGGAGAAGATGAGATGAGTATTGAGATGCTAGCGGCTGTTCCACCAGTGCCAATAGCCAAGGTGCCAGCGCAAAGCGAGTCAGTGGAAGAAATGGGGAAAGATGAACCTATGGTTAATCTCGGGAGTGATCATGATGATTATCCCGAGATGTATCTGAGTGGTGATGAGGAGGCGGAGTCTGAAGAAGCTAAGGTGGAGTAAAAGAATAAGATCAAAGTAGGAGAACAAAATCAACTATCTATAGAAGTCCAGGAACTCCAGAGTAAAGTGTTTCTCTTGGAGGAGTTGTGGAAGACGGAGCGAGTGTTACGCGAAATGACTGAAGAACGAAATGAGCTGAAGGCGAAGGTAGAGAAGATGAAGACAGAAGGTGATGGATTATCTGAAGGAACCAGCAAGAAGGACGAGAAGTAGAGAAAGAGGGAAAAAATAGCGACAACTCTAAAATTCAAACCTGAAGAAGAGGCAAGCTTATAGCAAGTGTGGAAAGACTCACGTGGGAGAATGCATGATGTGGAAGAACGTGTGCTTCAATTATAAGTAGGAAGGACATATTTCTTTATATTGTCCTAAGTCGAATTTGAGAAAGTGTTTTTAATGTGGTAGAACGGGTCACGGATTCAACAAGTGTCCCAATAAGAAGAAGACTGGTGAAGGGAGTGGACGGAAGATAGCTTAAGTTTAAGCAGTAGTACCTTTTGGTAGTATATTATGATATTAAGTGTTGTAATATCGAGGATGATATGTAAACATATGTAAATATATATGTTTGAATGAATAAAATCTTTATTTTCTATATGAATATAAGATTAAGATTAATTTGTGAGTTCTTAAAACTCATACTTATGGTAAGTTCATGACTCATAATTATATGAAATATTCTAAACCCCTCAGCGAATGGACGCCAAAGGTCTGACTAGGATAAGTTCATACACTCATATAATTGTGGCAAGTTACTGAACCCATAAGTGTGGTAAGTTTGATGAACTGGTAATAGCTATGTGAGTATGGTAAATGAAAACTTTTTGTGTAAAGTTGGAGAATTGAAACTTTTTGTGTAAAGTTGTGTAATATGTGTTAAGTACTATATGTACTATATGTTATTTCAATAAATATGTGATTACATAAGAACTATGTGTTGAATTCTTATTGTGTTAAGAATTTGTATAGAGAAAGAGAATTAATATAAGATTTTTTTATTTAAATCAGATTATGCCGCCTAGACGACAAAATTAAAATCAAAGAGAAGAGCAGTCGGTAAATAATGAAGGTGGTCAAGCTGACCCGATGCAAAACTTTGCAAATATGATAGCCGAAGCTATGGAAAATAGAGCTCCAGTAAGAGGAAGAGTGAGAAATCAGCCAGCTGATAGATTGGCTAACTTTAAGGACTTTAAAGCGGTAGGACCGCTAGAATTCAAGGGAACCACAGATCTGATTGAAGCCCAAACTTGGGTGAAGGAGATGGAGAAGGCATTTATCATTGCGCGAGTGGCAGAAGAGCAGAAGACGGCTTTTACGACATACTTAATGAAGGGAGAAGCTAATTACTGGTGGGAGACTAATCAGGCGAGAGCTAGTACAGCGGTGGTAACATGGGCAAAATTCAAAGAATTGTTCTTTGAGAACTATTTCTCACTAAGTATGCAAGCTCGGGTGGAAGTTAAGTTCTTGAAACTGAAGCAGGAAAATATGTCGATTTCAAAATACGCTGCTAAATTTAATGAATTAGCGAGGTTTGCACCTCATCGGGTGGATATGGAATTATGAAAAGCGAGAAGGTTTGAGAATGGGTTGAAGTCGATTATATACAACAAAGTAGCTGTGTTGAAGATCAATACGTTCGCGGCTTTACTGGAAAAAGCTTTAATTACTGAAGGAGGGAGCAAAGCTACATCTCAATTCCATTAGGAGAAGAAGAAGAAGACCAATAACGGAGGAAGCAGTGGGGGTAGTAACCCGAACAAAAGGAAGTGGAGTGAGAATACCCAGTCGGGTAGTAAGACTAAAGGGAATAAGAAAGGAGGAGAGCCTTGTGCGAACTGTGGAAAGAATCATCCAGGAGTTTGTCTGAAGAGGAAAGGAGTCTGCTATAACTGTGGGCAAGAGGGGCACATGTCACCCAATTTCCCCAGTCTGAAGAAGATACAAGGTTGTTATGCCTGTGGATCAACTGATCATCTAGTTCGAAACTGTCCGAAGAAGAATGCGGAAAAGGAAAGTGTCAACAAGGGACTCGGTAGTGGAACTTTGGCAATTCGAGAACCTGCACAGTCAGGAAGAGAAATGGCCCGTACATTCAACATGACGGTGCAGGAAACAGTGGCTACTCAGGAGGTGGCAGCAAGTAATAATTTCGCTTAAGAATTTAAATTACACAAGTAATATGAGTCAGATATTTTTGTGAACTATTTTCTTTTATAGATTCAAGTCACATGTTAGAATTTGAAACACAAATTAATATTGTGTTGATAAAAAATGAATTGATGATACAACTTTAAAGTGATTACTTAGTGGCTAAGACTTGAATAGTAAGGAAGTTGAGAAGGATGACCAATATGCCCTCCATTTGGTTTTTCTATAAAAGCAAGCTTAGGTTGTTCATTAGTTGTTTTACAAAAAATTCCCAACTTATATTGAGAGAGAGAAAGAGCTAGAAGAAAGTAATCAAGTTACTTTGAAGCAAAACATAAGGAGTTTTACAAAGAACGTGAAGAACGAAGAGGTAAAATTTCGTAATCATTAGCTTTCCATCTTTTTGATTTATTTGTCATAATGAATCATAGATTGGTGGAGCATACCTCTTATAGAGGAATAAGGATGGCTTTTATGGATTAAAACATTGATGAGTCATGTCTAAGTAGAAATCTTAAAGGTTTACATAAATTTAAACTGTAGAAACCATTGAACATTAAATTGGTTGTTGATGGATAAATTGAAAACCATCTTGGATAGGGTATCTGCATCTTACTTGGTTAGGATGTAGATAAGGTATCAATGGAGTTGTTCCATTTGATTTGGCATATAGAACACGAGTAACGAAGTTATGGCAAAATTTATGGAACTAGACGTTAAACGTCGAAAACGTAGAAATCCCGGAGTTGTCGTGTGACTTGGAAATGTTGGTTTTCAATGTTAACACGTGAGATAAGGTATTCAAGAGTTGTGGACTCAAGAATCGTTGAATTCTGACTTAGAACGAAGAAAACGAGTATTGAACGCTCATAAATAATAAACGAACGCTCGATAATGAACTTAAGAGTTAATTCTTAGTTAATAGATTCAGAAATGTAAATTTCTTGCATAAACACTTAGGGTATGTAAAATGGGAGCAAAGGGCTTTTGAACGGACCAATTAGGACTTATAACGAAGAAGTTATGAGCCGTGGAAGTTCATAAAAAATTTTGTTTGTTAAAAATTCTCTAGGACTGAGGTCTTGCGCCGTAGCGCCAGACAGGGTTATGCATGCCACGCCGCAACAACATGCACAGTACGAGTAGTCACTGAAGAGTAGTGCAGCCACTCATATGATATAAGTCTGTGTCAAATTGTACGGATGAGGATCTCGGTCTTATATAAACCGAAATGCAGCCATACCAATGTTGCAAGTAAGTATACGCATCATTGCATGTACGGCTATAGGGATGAGTTGACCAAGTTGGTTTTATAATTCCAATTTATAGGCAACAAATAGTACAATGTATATGTACTTAATATATACGTAAACGCTCAGTCATAAATCACTTATATAATGATAACATTAGAAAATTAAGGATGGTTTAATAGAAATTAAACTAAGAACGTAACATGGAAGTAAGTAAACTGTAAGCGGTATTCGACATTGGTACTTCATCAATAGTAAGTCGGATTGACATTATCAATCCGAGATAAACGGGTAGTAAGTCGGATTGACATTATCAATGAAATAATTTCAACTAAGACATAGAAGGGAAAGAAGTTGGTAATAACAATGTGATAAGATTGTTTAGTAACTAATTACAGTGTGTTATGTGAATATATCATGTAGATACTGTAAACACTGAGAACTGTTGAATATTTTATTCGAAGACGCTTGAAGGTAAGTTTTCTTAACGCTTGTCTAACCTTTGTGTTAGTCAAGTTTTCGATGATTCATGTTCTAAGATGCATGAATTGTTTTACGAAAGGGTCGATGCCAGTTTTAACTCGGCTAGACTATTCTCAAGAGTTAGATAGATTTGTTTACAAGTCTTTCGATATAGAACTATTAACGCTTTCATGTGCCAAGTGTTTGGTACGGATTCAAAGGTAAGTTTGTCTATGAACAAACAAAAGTATTTTTCATCTTTTATTCGATGGGCACGCGAGTTTGCCAAATCTTAAACGTAAATACGTTTAACGGATGAATGTTGACCAACATAGAGTACTATAGGCTGATCACCTAGAAGTGCTCGTAAGAAATGACGGATGTACGGCCTTAGTACTGTGATGTCCTTTTCATGTATGAAAACGGAAAGATTATGTTCATGGTCTTTCGACTAGTTTAAAATTCCTAAACTATTATATAAGTTGGAATTGATGTTATAAATTATTAAGTACTAGTCAATGCTTTGTAGTACTTCATGACTATTTATTCACTAATGAAAAATAATCATATAATTCAAGAATGTGGTATTGATATTATCCTTTGTTAGACTTATTGAGCTAGTTATGCTCATTTCTTGCTTGAATTATATGATTGCAGCTAAAGCCGAACGTACTGAAAATTCTAAGAGAGATAAAGGCAAGGCTAAGATGGATAGTTAAATATCCTGTAATAGACTAGTATGGTTGTATGTATTATACTTATGAACAACAAATGATGTAATCGGTTTATGAACCTGGGAAAGGATTTTAATGTGTTTGTAATAAGATGATAGTTAATACATTCATTGTGTTGTGGTTTTAATGGAATGATTGTATGATTATGAGTACCATGTAGCACCATATGTCGGGTTGGAAGATACCCAGATTTGGGGGCGTCACAGAGAATTACATTGAACTCTCCCAACCTTATCGGTATTAAATCTACTGATAATTTATTACCTATAATATCTACGCAACAATTCCTATGAATATGTTCAATGGGAATTATTTCTTCGTTTGCTACCTTAACGTCTAAAGGTATCTCTAATTTTTCAGGGAGTAAACTTAATCGCTTAACAAATTCACATGCTATAAAAGAACAAGTAGCACCCAAGTCAAATAACACATAAGCATTTATTTCATTGACTGGAATGATACCTGCTACTACATCCGTTGATGCAATCGCATCTTGGATAGTCATATTAAATGTACAGGTTGAGGGTCTACCCGACGATGGTGTTGGTCCAGTAATGGCTAACTTACCACTACTAGTACCCTTACTACCCTTCGACCCCTTCTTCGGGAAATTTCTTTCCATGTGGTCCATCGAACCACAAACAAAACAACCATGGTTCTTCTTAGGATTAGAACAATTGGGTGATATGTGACCCTCTTGCCCACAGTTATAACAAACTGATTTCCCTTTTAGGCAGACTCCTAGATGAGTCTTCCTGCATGTCTTGCATGCCTCCATCCTACGCTTAGGATCCCCTTGTTTCACTCTAGTATTCCTAGGGTTAAAATTCTTCCTCTTAGACAGACTTCCACTGCCACTAGCTCCCTCCGCCTTGGGTCCTCCTTCTCCCTTGCCCTTTTTCTTCCTCTCCTTGTGGTATTGGCTCAAAGCCTTACTACCACCCTCTGCAATGATCGCCTTCTCCAGAATAGTCTCATATGAGGCACTCTGGAAAATAGAGATCCTAATATAGAGCCAGGGTTTCAATCCCTACTCAAACCTACGAGTCTTCCTCTCCTCAGTGTCCACTTGATGTGGAGTAAACCTTGCCAATTCATTGAATTTGGCCGCGTATTAGGGAACCGTCATATCCCCTTGTTTAATTTCTAGGAACTTAATCTCCATTCTCCCATGCATGCTAGTAGGAAAATAGTTCTTGAAGAATACCTTCTTGAACTGTTCCCACATAACCGCATCAGTTCTAGCCCCACCCTGGTAATAACAAATGTCTTTTCTATTTCTTTCACCCATGTCTGGGCTTTTATTGGGTCCGTAGTTCCTTTGAACTCCGGCGGACCTACACTTTTAAACTCTTTAAAGGTAGTCGTTCTAGCTACCCTAGGTACTGCGGGTGCTCTACCCCCAGTTTGGTTAAATGCAGTCATTAATAAATTAATGAACTCTAGCATAGGGTTATTCTAACCCCCTTATGTTATCATTATGAGATTCAGCTTCCTGATTACGTTGTCTTCTTCTTGGCAACATTATTCTGATTAAATAAATAAATTTTCATTATTATCTATTTTCTTACTTCGTTATTATTCTACAACAATAACTCATACCATAACAAAGCACATTGAATAAAAACTCCATTATATTAATATGCTTCTTCATAGTTCAAAACTATTTACAACTTGATTCCATAGCAAAAAGCTATTACATTACTATCCCACGATTCACTTCTATAAAAATTGGGATTTACAAAAAGATACCCTTTAATTATATAAAAGAGGGTTCTACGTCACTACACATATACAAAAAGATCTATCGATCTACTAACACTGCCTCACAGCATTCTCATGCTTTTGATTCGCTAGAATCGAAACAATATCCCGCCTAATAGTATGTCGAGTTTGCCCCGACTCAATAGAATAACAAGCAATTTTTAGCTTGAAATCCTCATGAGCACTGTTATGGATGTAGGACATCCGTGCTATTTTCTGGTTCTTCTCAACCAGTTCCTTTACAAAGCTCTACGCCCTCATTCTTATAGTCTCTCACCTTATCCATCATCAGCACCTTCTCATTGTGCTCTAAGTCAAAATCTGCTTCTGCAGACTCATTCGCCTCATAAAGAGCACTAATCTCTTCATTCTGGTTCTTCACAATAATGTGCAGTTTCACATTATGGTCAAGCACCACTAGATACAATGCCCTCATTGTGTCTGGAGGTGTTGGCTCTAGTCAGGTTACCACCGTATTGAACAATGCTACCTCTATCTTCCCATCCCAATAGACCACCATATCAAGGAATGATGTTGATCCTAGGTTTTCCATATCCTCCTCGGAATACTCATCCTCCGAAAAGCACTCCTCTAAATAGTCCTCCTCAGGCTCGGACTCTTCTATGTTCACTACTTGTAGTCCCGCTACAGGCATAGGTACAGGCTCTACCCGAGTCATAGACTCTTCGTTCACCACGTGTATATCTCTATTCATCAAGCTATATATGGACATCTACAATAACACATAACATGTTGATTAGTACATAATACACAATAATATAAGCACAAATCACATTTAGTTTATTTAAGGTTAATTTCCATCTTTTAAATCTTTCAGTAATGAGTTTCCTCAATACTTAATTAACTCATTCGAACTGAGTTTAATTCCTTCTGACTTCTCCTTTTTAACGAGGTTATTAGCCTAAGGTTCTTCTCCCTTAACTTTTATAACCTAATGCTTTGATAACAACTTGTGACGCCCCCAAATCTGGGTACTTTCAACCCACAGATGTGCTGTTACACGGTACTACTATCTATACAGTCATTCCATTGAAACAACATCAAAATGATTGTATTTACTAACTTCTTATTACAATAATAATAATCATTCCTTTCCCCAGGTTCTAAAACCATTACATTCTTTGTTTATCATATTATGATTCTTACAAATATACTAGTTTATTACAGGATAATCTACTTATCCGTCTTAGCTTTACCTTTATCCCTACTGGGATCATCAGTTCTTTCGGCCTTAGCTGCAATCATATAATTCAAGCAAGAAGTGAGCATAACTAGCTCAGCAAGTCTAGCAAAAGATAGTACAAATACCACATCGAGAATGATATGATTATCTTCCATAACTGAACAAGTAGCTATGAAGTACTATGAAACATTGACTAGCACTTCTCATTTCATAACGACAATTCCAAAGTATATATAATAGCTTAGGAACTCTGAATTAGTCGAAAGACCATGAACATTCTCTTTTGGTTTTCATTTATGAAAAAGGACAACCCGACACTAAGTCCGTAAGTCCAATATATCTTACAAGCACTTCTAGGTGATCAGCCTATAATACTTTATGTTGATCAACACTCATCCGTTAAACGTATTTACGTTTAAGTTTTGCCAACCTCACGTGCCCATCGAATAATCGATGAAAATACATTTGTTTGTTCATATACAAACTTACCTTTGAATCCGTACCAAATACTTGACATAGGATAGCGTTAACAGTTCTATATTGAAAGACTTGTTAAACAAATCAATTTAACTCTTAAGAATAGTCTAGCCGAGTTACATCGACCCTTTCGTAAAACAATTCATGCATTTCATAACATGAATCGCAAAAACTCGGCTAACACGAAGGTTAGACAAGCGTTAAGAAAATTTGCCTTCAAGCGTCTTTGAATATAATATTCAACAATTCTTGGTCTTTACAGTATCTACATGATATATTTACATAGCACACTGTAATTGAAAGTAATATGCACACAAGCCAATCATGTTTGATGATAAAGCATATACTTTGTAACAATCTTATTCATTTATTAATAAAAAGTATTAATTTATTAAAGGCTTTTAATTATCTACATGATCTTTGTTTTTATAATATGTGATAAACCCATAGTTTTAAGCAATGCTTTTAGAATAATGATGATGATCATTCTAATGAGATCTAAATTCTTAGAAAGCTTAAAACTAAAATAGTTCCCAATCATTGGATTACTAAATTGGGGATTAGTGAATCCGGGATAGATTGGTACATACGTTGCTTGCTCATTGGATGAGGATGATTGATCTCATGATCATTTGTGTGGAGACACTAAAGCAAGTATGTAGGTGCTTATTAGAGAATAAGTTCACTGAACGTGGCTCGCTAAGGAATACCTATTGGAGTTTTACTTTTGTCAATAGAAATTCACAGTAGTGATAGTAATACAAAGTAATCCTTGGACTTGAGATCATCATAGTATCTTGTGTATGATGAGTTATACTTTGACTTATTCCTTAAGACCCTTAGGGTATATCAAAGGGTATGCTTGGGTATAACAAGTTGTACATGGAGATAATATATGATCAATAAAGAATCTACCACTTCTAATAAAAGAAGAGAAATTTCCTATGTGATTCGATAATTGACAACCCAAAGAGTCCTTGGCGAAGCGTAATGAAATTAGAAAGGAGTTTCTAATTTGCATTATTTGGTGTTGTACATTTAAGGATCGAAATACATATAATTAAATAAAATAAGACTTGACAGTAATTCCATGTCTTATATTTAATTGAGACATTGTATGGTGGAAGGATTGAATTGTACGGTAACTATTTACTCAAAGGTTCTTTTATGATTAATGTTGAAATCTATATTATCTGGAAAGTCGTTGATCGCTAGGGAGGCTTATCCCTATTGTAGAATAAATATTATTTATTTAAATAAATTAATTGTTTAATTTATTTATTTAAATAAGATTAGAATTGTTCTAATTGAATTATTCACAACCGGTTTAATATGGAGAACCTAAAGGGTCACACCATAAAAGGAAGAATAATTATTTAAAAGTTAATGGCATAATCGTAATAATATAGTTATGTATATTTAATTTAATCTATGGTGATAGAATAAATTAAATAGCTTAATATTTATTATTTAATATTTTAGAAATATTAAATATAAATTAATAAGAGGAGTCTTATTAATATTATTACAATTATTATTATTATTTTAATTTCTAAAAGAGTTTAGGAATTAATTTAATATAAGTACTCTCATTTATTCCTAATTGGATTAGGAAAGAAAATTAGTTAAAGGAGTTTAATTAATTATCCCTAATAAGATTAGGGAGCCCCTTTAATTAAAAGGGTTTAATTAAATAATACCTTATTTTAATAGGGTTACTTGATATCTTTATAAGAGGAGTCTTATATCAGATATCTAGAATACGTTATTCCAATGGTTGGAGAGTACGCTCCTTTTCTATAGAGATAGAAAAACTTGGGTTTAGCCAACCACCCATCTTCTTGAATCCTTCTTCTTCCTTGGTGGATCACCTCTAGAGGCCAAACACTTGGGTGGCTAACGTTGATCAAAGGAAGGAACCAAACCCGGTGAATTCAAGTTGAACGCGAAAGGATTTGGAGGTGAACTTGTACCTGAGAAAGCTCGATCTTCAAGGGTATGATTTTATTCTTTATCTTTTCGTTTAATTAATAATTGTGCATAAAGGGTGATCCGGGTTTATGGTTTGTAAAATTTTAAAACTCTGATTTTTCACGTTTCCGCTTATTTTTGTAATTTGATTGCGTTCTTGAATATTACAAACCTTACAGTAATTAGCTACCAAACGATCTAATCACATTATTTTTACCAACTTCTTTCTCTTCTATGTCTTAAGTGCATTTATTTCATTAATAAATGTCAATTCGACTTACTATTCTTCCTTATGGCTTGTTAATGTCTTACGTTACTAACCAAGACTTACTCGTTATCGGTTAATTACCAAAGCTCGAATACATTTTACTTTCGTATATCTCGTGTCTTCGTTTAATTACTATTAAACCATACTTAAATTCCTAAAGTCGTCACTATAAAAGTGATTTAAGATTGATCATACCATGTATATTAAGTATATACATGCTCCACTATTGATTTACAATCAATAGGGATTAGAAATCAACTTGTCCAACAATTGCCTACTACCGTGATTGCTATTTCGCTGACATCGATACACTATTAGCGTTGCGGCCTTGACCAACAAAGGCTAAAGTCCTGTCTCGGCTGCAAGTGAGTGAGAGATTTCTTTAATAACGATGGTATTGTATTTCCACTCACCAATAAGCTAAAGTTACTATACGGTCTTTGCTGGTACGCATGACGATTAATGTTGGGGTTGGCGCTGAGGAGCGCCTCCCCTGAGCCTTTGAATTTTTTCTCTAATTTTCTCTTCGATTCTTTCCGGACTCATAACTTAGTCATTTTAAGTCAAAATTGGCTCGTTCAACAACCATTTTCTTACACGTAACATATACTTCGATATCATCCGCACAAAAGTAGTTTTTAAATCCATTAATGATGAATTCACTATTAACGTCCTAATAACGCGTTCGTTAAACATTCTTGAGTGTTAAACGCTTGTTTTCTTTGTTATAAGTCAGAATTCGACCATTCTTGAGTCCACTACTCTTGAATACGTTATACTACGCTATGCCATCGAAAACCAAGGTTTCTGAACTAAATGGCAAGTTTTGATTACTAATCCAGAATTATACGATTTCAACGTTTAACGTCTAATTTCGTAAAATTTGTCATACCTTCGTTACACATGTTTTATACGCCAAATCAAATGGAACCAATCCATTGATTCATTATCTACATCCTAACCAAGCAATATTCACATACCATGTAATACCCGAGAATTTCCACATCTTATTAAATGAATATATTAATGGGAATAAATATTTATTTGAATATAAATGATTTTTGTATTACGAGATGAGTTAACTCGATTATATTAAATAATTGAATAATTGAGAATATATGGAGTTTGTGATGAACTCGTTTAAATCCTTGTGTGGAACAGTGATGGGAACTATTAATAGTGATATTAATCAACGAATGAATTATTAAGTGAACAATTGATTAATAATCATTGTGAATTGTTATTGTATAGTATTAATTAATTGTTAATGGTGATTAATTAATGATATGTGATTATTATTGTTAGCAACGTGTCTATAAATATAATAAGATATTTAATTGAGAATAATAAGGAATGGAATAACAATAGCTCTCTTCATGAATACGAAAGAAATAATAACCCTTAGCTTAGAAGAAACTGGATATTGAAATAGTGAGGTGGCAGACTTCTCTTCTTCTTTCTCTCTATAATTTATCTCTATAATAATTGCTCTAAAGCTTTAGTGAATTGGTGAGAAATGAAGGAAGAATGAGCTTCTATTTATAGGAAAATATAGGTTTGATAATTACACGTTTTGGGGCTCGAAATATTACAGTACAATACCTCCAACTTTTCTTTCATTTTTAATTTAGTCTTGTAAGTATTATCAAACTTGGACCTCCCCTAATAGTAAATAATGTGAATCAATAGTTCAATCATGTGAATCAATAGTTATAATCATGTGAAAATACGAATTACAGTATAATACCTCTATCTATACCTCCATTTTTAACTTAGTCATGCAAGTATTATCAATCTTGTACCAACTCCCCTATTAGTACAAGAATGTGATTCAATAGTACACACATGTGAACAAATAGTTATATAAGCATGTGAATTAGTAGCAATTAATTGCTCATTTATCTGATTAATTACCCCAAACATCAATTATCATCGGAATAGATGTCGATTTCCACTAATACTAATAATCCCAACACAATGGAACTATCAAATTCATCTTTAATCAACACGAACTTATTCATCATTAATATTATAACTCACAATATTTAACAACTAGGTCGTTCCCAGAAAAGAGGGGGCTTTCCGATAAGAATTTCTCCTTATTGGCGTGCAATTAGATGACCAAACCTCTCCTTGACAGAACTTCTAGACATTGTAAATATTGTAATTTAATAATATGAATAACTTTGTCGTCTCAATTATTGATTTAATAATATATCATATTATGCAGATGATACTGTGACAATAATCAAATCAATAATATGAAAGATATGATGTAGCAATTACTGTAGCAATAATTGAGTATAACTGAGTAACTTCTCACTCAAGCATCAATAATCAATACCGTGTGCTACTATGCAACCACGCGTATTCATCGTACTTTTACTACTAAGGGTAGTTCAACGCTTTTAACGGTAACACTTCCACCGTTATTTTTATAAAAGATAATTACGTGCTTTTTCTTACTACGACAATACTTCCGTTGTGGGGTCCACCAATGATTGTGCCGTCGTACAAATATTCCCTGTTAAAACGAATATTCCCCAACCAATCGAATATTATATAACCACTTGCTTACTTTGCAAAATTTGTAAATATTACCCATAACTATAACATTATATCAAATCCACACCATAATATTAAAAAAAATATTTTGAGAAATTTAAATCTTTATTCATAAAATTTGGGGTCTCACAATCTCCCCTCCTTATGAAATTTCGCCCTCGAAATTTACGTTCGTACCTGGTATGCCGAAGAGGTGAGAATACCTTGACTTCATTTCATATTCCAACTCTTGAGGTATAACCTTTGAGTGTTGAATACAATCCTTCTTATCCAAGATTTTAACACGTATTTCCTCATACGTTAAATCTTCTACTATCTCGTCTAGTTCTAATTTAATAACGTGGTTCAAGTCATCCACATATTTACGTAACATCGATACATGAAAAACGTTATGAATACGTGACATACTTGGCGGTAAAACGAGTCTATAGGCCACAGTTCCTACTCCATCGAGGATTTCAAATGGGCCAATTAAATCGAGGGTTGAGATAACGCTTTCTTGAGCCTTCTTCTTCACATTCATAATATTCGGGTGTGTAGCTTGAGCGGCTTTAACTTTATCGATTAAAGTTGATTCTACTCGTATATTTGATATCACCACGTGGGTCCTTAGAGTCTTTAACTCTAACTTCATCATTTGTAAGTTATACGAAATGAGTTTTTGTGTTAACAACATCGCACTCGTAAACGCATACGATCTTCTACTCAACGCGTCAGCTACCACGTTCTCTCTTCCACAATGATATTGAATGGTATCGTAATCTTCAACAGCTCGAGCCAACGTCTTTGGCGTATAATACGTTTGTTCTAGGTTAAGAAATATTTAAGGGTTTTAGAAATAGGTTTTGTACTGAGGTCAATACAAAATTCGATTTCACGCTCTAGGGGTAGGCTAGGAAGTCTTCAGAAATACGTCAAGAAATTTATTAATGATAGAAATATCATTCAAAACTGTGACCCTAATCCAAGACTTGGATAGCATGTCACATTGATACCTATCAACTTGCCACTGTTATTCACGACGTCCCCTACGGAAAGTCTGGCTTCGGTGCATTCCACACAAGGAAGTCACCAGATAAAGGCTCGAGGATCTTTACTTATGGCTTGATATAACAGTGATTAACTTTAGTGGTTTGGTTGCTTAAATTCTCATAACTGGTTGGTTAGAAATATAAAAGCTAACAACCTTACGAAAAGCATGATGAGTACTTAACCAATTAATTCCTAAAATCACATCAAATGCAAGTATTTTCAAAGAGATAAGATCGACAGGTAACGTGAAAGTGTCGATTTGAATCAAACAAGATTTATAAATAGTGGAGGTAATGAAGGTTTCTCTTAACAGAGTTTCAACTGATAAGTCAAAGTCTAATTTCTCCGGAGTCAAATTTAAACGTTGAGCGCAAGCAAGAGAGATAAAAGAATGGGTAGAATCGGTATCTAATAAGGTATAGACTTCACAAAAATTTATAATTAACTAACCCGTGCTAACTTCGTTTGGGTTACTCGCTTTTTGAGAAGTCACGAAAAACGCTCTTCTTGAAACCATCGACTTTGTTTTGTCCGTATCCGCCTTTGGTGCCACCATCCCAGCTGGACTTGACTTTGGTGCATGACAAAATTGGGCAAGGTGACCTTCTTTTCTATAATTGAAACATGCTTTGGACTGCATCGTGCAGTTTGGACTGATATGTCCCTCCCCTCCGCATTTGAAGCATACAATTGGTGGTCGTTCTCCTTCCTTGAAAATGGTTATTGGTGCTGCTTTCTTTCCATCATTGTTGAACCTTCTCTTCTTGAAATTTCCACTCCTGTTATCTTGGCAATGATTACCACCGAAGTGGTTACCATTCTTGGCATGATAATTTCCCCCACGATGGTTATCATTGTTCCGATGGCCGTTGCCACCGGTACGATTATTTTCGTGTCGTTGGTCGTTGCCTTTTGGTTGTGCTGACTCATTATCGCGCTCCAATAACTGAGCCCTATTCACAACATCTGAATATAAATAAAGTTTGTGAGAAATGAGGTATTGACGTATATCGGGTTTCAAACCTCTTAGAAACATTCACGTCATTCGCTCTTCATTATCGACCAAATGGGATGCAAACCGGGATAACTCCGCAAATTTAGCCTCATATTATAACACTATCATATTATTTTGCTCCAACTTGATAAACTCCACCTCCTTCATGTGACGAATACTTTCGGGAAAGTACTTGTCGTTGAACAGTTCTTGGAACTTCTCCCAAGACATCTTGAGTGCTTTAAATTTGGAGTGCGTTTCTGATTCACACCAAGATGTCGCCTCTTCACGCAACATAAAGGTGGCGAAGGGGACCTTTTGCTCCTCGGAGCATCCCAAGACATCAAATATCTTGGTGATCTGCTTTAACCATGTCTCCGCCTTAAGTGGTTTTGGTTTTTCCAAAAACTCCGGAGGTCCTAGCTCCTTGAACTGCTTAGCAGTGACCGACCGTGGGTTGCCATTATTTCCACCTATATTTTGAACATGTGTCTCTCTTACCTGATGTTGCATGAATTGCATAAAGCCTCTGAACATCCCATCGTTCATCATTTGATCGGTGTTGTTATTTACCTGAGGATTATTGTCTTCTTGTTGCACATTATCCTGGGTATTGATCGTTGGTGAATCAACGGTTTCATGTGCTTCATTGCTGATCTCAGCATTTTCAGATGCCATTTCCAAACACTG
Organism: Panax quinquefolius; assembly: GCA_020205615.1. Taxonomy (NCBI): domain Eukaryota; kingdom Viridiplantae; phylum Streptophyta; class Magnoliopsida; order Apiales; family Araliaceae; genus Panax; species Panax quinquefolius. Next base: position 83,392,507 of record CM035155.1, read on the forward strand.
TCACAAAACAAGTGTTAATTAACATATTACATATTATCCCTATACTCTGACCGACCAATTAAATACCAAATAAACTTAGGTAGGTCATACTAATGAAGGAATTCCCAGTTTCTCCCCTCCTAGTTCTTGTCTCACATCTCAGCCGGGGATCATATCCTAAGCTTTGATACCAAGCTGTGGCGCCCCCAAAATGTACACATCATCACCCATCTTGAGTGCCAAATACATGGTATAGAATACATATACAAACTTAATTATACAAACGTCGTGTAATATACGAAAAAACATAAACTGAGAGTTTTAATAAAAATATTATCATCTAGACAATATCCACACTCAATGGAGTCCTCATTACATTTATTATCACACTATTTAACAGAATAGTGAGGACTACTAATGCTATCATCTGGACCGCCACTCCGCTTCCTCGACTAGTCACAACTACGTTCTCATTTCTGAAGAGAAACGGTGAAAAAAAAGGTGAGCTCAACTAGCCCGATAAGAAATATTATGACTAAGATAATGCGAAATAAATTATCATTAGTCTTGATAATGTTAAACCGATAAAATACAATATACATCAAGTTTAGCTGCGGTGAATAAGCAATCCATTAGAAGGGTCAAGTAGAGCATGATATCTACTATCTTTTATGATTTAAAATGTTTTCATCAATTTTTATCACGAGACTCGACAATAAATAAACCACATCATCGAGTCATCCACGCACTATGGGCCAATGATATTCATTAAATCATCAATGGTCGTGACTATACCGAATAATCCCTGGTCATAATCATACCAAAAACTGTCCATCAATGCACTACAGGCTACTGAGGACTTTTACCACATCATTTATAACATTATAGGTCATGATTATACCGAATAATCCCTGGTCATAATCATACCAAGTCCATCTATGGACGTATGCCAAAGATGACTTTCATCACAATATAAGCATGAGGATGATGACAATGACAATTATAATTCAATAAAACAAGTTCAAGAATAAATTTTAAAGATTTATAAGTTAATTTATCTTGAAATCAATTACGTCCAAATTGTCAACATGATACTGCTTTGTGGAGTAAAATTCAAAAATGCTTAGAAGACTATTTCCATGAAAAGATACTGGATGAAGCGCAAATATCCAGGATATTCTACTAATTTCATGGAGTATAGAAGCGCAAAACTTTAACCAACTGAGTATAATAGAATATATGAAACTACAAATGGATTTTCGCCCGCCATGCGGTAATCCACGTAGACATATCATTTCCACAATTTAATAAGGAATGAATACAAAGGATCATTCACCATGCATGTAGTAATTCACATAGATAGGTTATTCCAACAGAATAATAAAGAATGGAATAACAGAAGGATTCACCATGCATGCGATGAATCGCGCCATGCATGACGGTTACTCCCAATGTAATAATAAAGAATGGAACCAGGTCATGCGTAATCCGTACAGACGGGATATACCAACAGAATAATAAAGAATGGAACCAATTCATGCGTAATCCGCACAAATAGGATATTCCAACAGAATAATAAAGAATGGAATAACAACAGAATTCACCAGGCATGTGATGAATCGCATACGATGACAAGTTATTCCAACAGAATAATAAATAATGGAACCAGGTCATGCGTGTCATGCATGCATGACGTAATATTCCAACGTAATAATAAAGAATGAAATAATGAAAGAATTTCACCATGTATGCGGTACTTCTCATGATGAGGTTATTCCAACATAATAATAAAGAATGGAATAACGAAGAATTTCACCATGTATGCGATTACTTGGCATATACAAAGTTATTCCATAGAATAATAAAGAATGGAATAAAAGAATTTCACCATGTATAATATACGGGTTATTCCATCGTAATAATAAAGAATATAATAACGAAGGATTTCACCATGTATGCGATTACTTACATATCTGAGTTATTCAACGAATAATAAAGAATGGAATAATAGAAGAATTTCACCATGTATGCAGATTGGTATTGATCATGGTTTATTCCAACAAAATAATAAGGAATGGAATAACAATAGCTCTCTTCATGAATACGAAAGAAATAATACCTCTTACCTTAGAAGAAACTATATATTAGAATAGTGAGGTAGCAGACTTCTCTTCTTCTTTCTCTCTATAATAATTTCTTCCTATAATAATTGCTCTAAAGCTTTAGTGAATTGGTGAAAAATAATGAAGGAATGAGCTTCTATTTATAGGAAAATATAGTTTCAATAATTGCACATTCACCATTCCTACTCAATTATTTTTGTTTTAACAACGTCACACTCGTATCTGCATACGATCTTCTACTCAACGCGTCAGCTACCACGTTCGCTCTTCCACGATGATATTGAATGGTATGGTCATAATCTTCAACAGCTCGAGCCAACATCTTTGGCGCATGTTACGTTCGTTTTGGGTGAAGAAAATATTTGAGGGTTTAAGAAATGGGTATCGTACTCGGGTCAATACAAAATTCGAATTCATGCTCTAGGGTTAGGCTAAGAAGTCTTCAAGAATACACCAGGAAATTTATTAACAATAGAAATATCATTCAAAGTTGTGACTCTCATCCAAGACTTGGATAGTACGTCACATTGATACCTATCAACTTACCACCGTTATTCACGGCTTCCCCTACAAAAAGTCTGGCTTCAGTGCATTCCACACAAGGAAGTCACCAGCGAAAGGCTCGGGGCTCTTTACTTATGGCTTGATATGACAATGATTGACTTTTAGTGGTTTGGTTGCAGGAATTCACATAACAGGTTGGTTAGGAATATGAAAGCTAACAACCTTACGAAAAGCTTGATGAGTAGTTAACGAATCGATTCCTAAAATCACATCAAAGTCAAGTATTTTCAAAGAGATAAGATTGATAGGTAAAGTAAAAGTGTCGATTTGAATCAAACAGGATTTATAAACAGTGGAGGTAACGAATGTTTCTACTAACGAAGTTTTAACCAATAAGTCAAAGTCTAACTTCTCTAGCGTTAAATTTAAACGTTGAGCACAAGCAAGAGAGATAAAAGAATGGGTAGAACTGGTATCTAATAAGGTATAGACTTTGCAAGAATTTATAATTAACTAACCCGTGCTAACTTCGTTCGGGTTACTTGCTTTTTGAGAAGTCACGAAAAATGCTCTTCCTGAAACCACAGACTTTGTTTTGTCCGTATCCGCCTTTGGTGCCACCGTCCCAGCTGGACTTGACTTTGGTGCACGACAAAATCGGGTTAGGTGACCTTCTTTTCCACAATTGTAACAAGCTTTGGACTGCATCGTGCAGCTTGGACTGATATGTCCCACCCCTCCATATTTGAAGCATACAATTGGTGATCGTTCTCCTTCCTTGAAAATGGGTGTTGGTGCTGCTGTCTTTCCATCGTTGTTGAACCTTCTCTTCTTGAAATTTCTACTCCTATTATCTTGGCCATGATTACCACCGAAGTGGTTACCATTCTTGGCAAGATAATTTCCCCCACAATGGTTATCATTGTTTCGATGGACATTGCCATCGGTACGATTATTATTGTGTTGTTGGTCGTTGCCTTTTGGTTGTGCTGACTCATTATCGCGCTCTAATAACTTAGTCCTATTCACAACATCTGAATAAAAACACAATTTGTGAGAAATGAGGTATTGACGTATTTCGGGTTTCAAACCTCTTAGAAACATTCGCTCCTCATTATCGACCAAATGGGATGTAAACCGGGATAACTCCGCAAATTTAGCCTCGTATTACGAAACAGTCATATTGTTTTGCTCCAACTTGATAAACTCCTCCTCGTTCACGTGACGAATACTTTTCGAGAAAGTACTTCTCGTTGAACAGCTCTTGGAACTTCTCCAAAGACATCTTGAGTGCATCAGGCTGGGTACGTTTACAGATTCCCACCAGTAATCTGCCTTTTCACGCAACATAAAGGTGGCGAAGGGAACCTTTTGCTCCTCGAAGCATCCTAAGACATCAAATATCTTGGTGATCTGCTTTAACCACGTCTCCGCCTTAAGTGGTTCTGGCTTTCCCAAAAACTCCGGTGGTCTCAGCTCCTTGAACTGCTTAGCGGTGACCACCCGAGAGTTGCCAGTGTTTCCACCTGCATTTTGAATAGGAGTCTCTCTCGCCTGATGTTGCATGAATTGCATAAAGCCTCTGAACATCCCATCATTCATCATCTGATCGATGTTGTTATTTACCTGAGGATTATTATCTTCATGATGCACATTATCCTGGGTATTGATCGTTGGTGACTCAACGGTCTCATGTGCTTCATTGCTTATCTCAACATTTTTAGATGCCATTTTCAAACACTGTCACAAAACAAAGGTTAATTAACATATCACATATTATCCCTATACTCTGACCGACCAATTAAATACCAAATAAACTTAGGTAGGTCATACTAGCGGGCGAAGGAATTCCCCGCCCTCCCTCCTAGTTCTTGTCTCACATCTTAGCCGGGATCATATCCTAAGCTTTGATACTAATCTGTGACGCCCCCCAAAATAGGTATACATCACCCATCTTGAGTCGCCAAATACATGGTACAAAATTCAAATACAACTTAATTATACAACAATGTATAAATATCGACATAACATAATTAAGATTTTTAATAAGAATATTGTCATCTGCATAAATATCCACACTCAATGGAGTCCTCATTACATTTATTGTCACACTATTTTATAGAATAGTGATGACTACTAAAACAACCATCTGGACAGCTAATCTGTTCCCCAACTCGTCCCAGCTATATTCTTTTTTCCTGAAGAGAACAGTGAAAGAAAGGGTGAGCTCAACTAGCCCAGTAAGAAATATTATGACTAAGATAATGCAGAATAAATTATCCTTAGTCTTCAACAGTATAACAACCGATAGAATACAATAGACAACAAGTTTTAGATCAACAACTACAATGAATAAGCAATCCATTAGAAGAGTCAGTAGAGCATAAAATCTACTATCTTTTATGATTTACAAAGTTTTTCATCAACTTTATCATTTGAGACTCGACAATAAATAAAATCAAATCATCCTCGCACTACCGGCCAAGGATATTCATGTAATCATCAATGGTCGGGATTATCTTAAATAATCCACAGTCATAATCATACCAACAATCGTCCATCAATGAACTACATGCCAATGAGGACTTTGACCACATCATTCGTTACATTACGGTTAAGGATTATACCGAATAATCCTCAGTGCGTAATCATACCAAGTCCATCTATGCACGTAAGCCAAATATGACTTTCATCACAATATAAGCATGAGGATGATGACAATAACATAATAATTCGATAAAAACAAGTTCAAGGATAAATTTTAAAGATTTATAATTTAATTTATCCGAGAAATCAATAACGTCCAAATTGTCAACATGATCTTCGCTTTGTGGAGTAAAATTCAAGAATGCTTTCGAAGAATATTTCCATGAATGAATCTTTGGATGAAGCGCAAATATCCGGGATATAATACTAATTTCATGGAATATAGAAGCCAAAACTTTAACTAATCGAGTATAATAGAATATATGAAATCTATGAAATGGATTTTCACTTTGCCATGCGATAATCCACGTGAGACAGAATCATTTCCACAATTTAATAAGGAATTAATACTGAATGATCATTCACCGTGCATGCGGTAATCTACATAAACGAGTTATTCCAATGTAATAATAAAGAATGGAATAATGAAAGAATTCACCATGCAATGCGGTAGTCCGCGTGAGACGAGTTATTCCAACGAGAATAATAATAAAGAATGGAATAACGAAGAAGAATTCACCAGCATGCGATATAGACCAAGCATAGACAAAGTTATTCCAACGAATAATAAAGAATGGAATAACGTAAGAATTCACCGAGCATGCGATAGAATCGCATGCAGAATGATTATTCCAACAAAATGATAAAGAATGGAACAACGTAAGAATTCATCGAGCATGCGATGACCGCATTGCATGGGTTATTCCAATGTAATAATAAAGAATGGTATAACAACCCTTACGAATATCGAAAGAAATAACTCTCTTCATGAATACAAAAGAAATAATACCCCCTTACCTTAGAAGAAACTGGATACTGGAATAGTGAGGTAGCAGACTTCTCTTCTTCTTTCTCTCTATAATAATTGCTCTATAGCTTTAGTGAATTGGTGAAAATAATGAAGGAATGAGCTTCTATTTATAGGAAAATATAGTTTCAATAATTGCACATTTTGGGACTCAAAATATACAAAGATAATACCTCCTCTTTTTTTCATTTTTAATTTAGTCCTGCAAGTATTATCAAACTTGCACCACCTCCCCTAATAGTAAATCATGTGACTCAATAGTTCTAAACATGTGAAAAAAATTAATTACAGTATAGTACCTTCATCTATACCTCCATTTTTAATTTAGTCATGCAAGTATTATCAATCTTGCACCAACTCCCCTAATAGTAAATCATGTAAATCAATAGTACACACATGTGAACACATAGTTATAAGCATGTGAATTAATAGCAATTAATTGCTCATTTATTTGGTTAATTACCCGATTGGTCAATATAACCTCCAGACATCAATTATTATCGAAATAATTGTCGATTTCCACTAACACTAATAATTCTCACACAATGGAATTATCAATTTCATCTTTAATCAATACGAACTTATTCATCATTAATATTATAACTCATAATATTTAACAACCAGGTCGTTCCCAGGAAAGAGGGGCTTTTCGATAAGGATTTCTCCCTATTGGCACGCAATTAGATTATCTAACCTCTCCTTGACAGAACTTCTAGACATTGTCAATATTGCAAATAATAATATGAATAACTTTGTCGTCTCAATTATTGATTTAGTAATATAAAATATTATGCAGATGATACTATGACAATAATTGAATCAATAATGTGAGAGATATGATGCAGCAATTACTGTAGCAATAATTGAGTATAACTGAGTGACTTCTTGCGTAAGCATCAATAATCAATACCGCGTGCTACTATGTAACCATGCGTATTACTGTACTTTTACTACCGGGTAGTTCAACAGTTTTAACGATAACACTTTCACCGTTATTTTTATAAAAAGATAATTCTGTCGTTTTCTAACTACGACAATACTTCCGTTGTGGGGTTCACCAATGATTTTGCCGTCCTACGAATATTCCCCGACCAATCGAATATTTTATAACCACTTGCTCATTTTGCAAAAATTTCACATATCACCCTTAACTTTAACCTTTTATCAATTTAACCATTTATAACATAAAATAATAATTATAAGAAAATTGAAAACTTTCATTTCATAAAATTCGGGGTCTTACAATGGGTCTGTAATCATTCATAGAGGAGGGGTTCAGAACTTTTGGCACAAGAGATTATCGTGGCGTTTAACCCCCTAAGCAGACATCCCTGACTGAAAAAGGAACGAATAGCAGCAGTAAAAACCTCCCCAACAATGTCCTAAGCATGGAGGAAGAAATTAACATTAAACCCATCAGGGCCAGGGCTTTTGTTCTTCTTCATGTACTTAAGGGTGGACAAAATCTCCTCTCTGACACATCTCTTTCGATCAAAAGAGCTTGTTGTGAAGACACAAGCTTGGCCCCAAGAGAATCAGGGATAGGGATAAAGGAGCAATCAGCAGGAGAAGGCGTACCAAAAAGATCATAGAAGTGATTAACTGCAACACGTTGAACAACCAAGTGCCCAAAACACAATTCACCCTTCCTATTCTAATTTGCTAAAATATTATTCGTGTTCCACCTTTGCTTTACTTGGTTATGGAAGTAACCCGTATTTTTATCACCTTCCTTCAACCGTTGAATTCTAGATTTTTGCTTAACAAGTTTCTCTTCAAGGAGGAGAGCAGTCCAAAGAGAATCAGTTTGAGATCTCTGAAAAAGAAGGAGAGAAGAATCGCCCGGATTGAGAGAGATGGCATGCTGAGTAGTGTGCAAGAAGTCCCTGGCCTGCTTCACATTTGAGATCAGATTTCCATTGCGCTTATTAAGATCCTTTAAAGCAAATTTAACTACAGAGAGCTTCCCTGCCAAAATCTATAGCGGGTCACCTGAGCAAGGAGTGAGCCAAGCAATCCGAACCACCTCGTGATAATTTTCCAAACCCATCATAAAATTAAAGAACTGGAAAGGCTTAGGAATGTGGGGCAAGGAAATACCAGACTGAACCACCACAGGGCAGTGATCAGAGAGGTCACGAGGGCAGAAAAGAGCTTGGGAGTTGGGATAAGAATCCAACCATAGGTTATTAACCAAAGCACAATCAAGTTTATTGTAAGTTGGGTTTGTTATTTTGGAATCCCACCAGGTGAGAAGAGGGTCAATAGCACGGAGGTCCATCAAGAGAAGGTCATCAAGCCAATCCTTAAGGTCTTGCATACCATAGTCCCAAGAACAAGCACCTCCATCAATTTCAGTCAAGGATTTAACCACATTAAAATTTGTTGTATATTATCTTAGTCATAATATTCTTTCTTGAGCTAGTTGAGCTCATCCTTTTTCTTTTTGTTCCATTTTTCTCGTGAGGCGAGAATATAGCGAGTACGAGCTCTGGTATGGAATGAAGGTTTTAGAAAGGATTGTTTAGTAGTCCTCACCATTTTGTAAAATAATGTATCAATAAATGTGATGAGGATTTATTTGAGTATAGATATTGTCTGAAGATAATATTTGTATTCAAACTCACGCTTTCTTGTTGTAATAATAAAGTTGTAGTTGTTTACATACCATGTATTGACAACTCGCAATAGGTGATGTATACCTATTTTGGGGCGCGCCACAGTTGGTATCGAGCTTAGGGATATGATCTCAAGCGAGATCGGGAATAGAACTAGGAGGAGACGAGTAAATCCTTTGCTAGTGTCCTACCTAAGCTTATTTGTTAGTTGGTCAAGATATATAGGATATTATGTGATATATTGATTTCCTTAATTAACCCTTGTTTTATGACAAGATTTTGAGAATGTCGACCGAGAATATTAACAATGGAAATGAGACCGTGGAGATGCCTCAGTACTCACCAACGAGGAGAATGGGCAACAGTCGGCAATGTTCCTCCCGTGAACAACACCATTGAAAGCGAGATGATGAACGAGGGATGTTTAGAAGTTTTTTGCAGCTCATGCAAAATCGATTTGAGGGAGACTCGTGTTCAAAATACAGAGGAAATGATAGCAATTCACTTCAAGTTGTCACAAACCCAAGCGATTCAAAGAGTTGGGACCACCAGAATTTAAGGGAAAGCCAGATCCGATCATGGCGGAAACATGGGTCAAACAAATTACCAAGATATTCGATGTCTTGGGATGCACGGAGGAACAGAAGGTTCCATTCGCCACCTTTATGTTCCGTGGCGAGGCGAGACATCATCGGTGGAGTCTCATGAAGCGTACCCATCCAAATTTCGCACTCAAAGATGTCTTGGGAGACGCTTGAAAGCTATTTAATGACAAATACTTTCCCGAAAGTGTTCGTATATGAAGGAAGTGGAGTTCATCGATTGGAACAAAACAACACGACGGTGTCTCAATACGAGGCAAAGTTTGCAGAGTTATCCGTGTTTGCACCTCATTTGGTGGAGAATGAGGAACGATGACGCGGATGTTTCTTAGAGGTTTGAAACCCTAAGATACGCCAAGATCTCATTTCTCATAAATTTTCTCTTTATTCAGATGTTGTAAATGTGGCTCAATTATTAGAGCGAGATAACGAGTACGGTCCAACCGAGGAACCATAACTAGGATCGTGACGTAGATAGCGATCAGCAATGTAATAATGATAACTCATGGAGAAAGAAACAGACGGATTGAAATGGTAACCACTCTGTGGTAATCATGGCCATGAAAATAGAAGAAGCGAGTCGAGGAGGAGATTTAAAAAGAGGAGATTTAACAACGACCATGTGAAGATGACAAAGGCTTGCAAAGAATCGGTTCTAAGGAGGAGAACGACCACCCATTATATGCTACAAATGCGAAAAGAGGGACATATCACCCAAATTGCCCACAGCTTCAAGGTATGCTATAGTTGTGGAAAGGAAGGACATATCGCCGAGATTGTACGCAGAAGCGAAACCTAGTTCAATGGGACGGTGACTCAAAAGATCGTCCCGTAAAAGTCAAAGTCAATGATTCCGGAAGAGCGTTTGTTGTATTTCGGTCATAATGCGAGAAACCCAAACGAGGTGATAACGGTAAGCTATTTATAAATTCTTGCAAGTTTATACCTTACTTGATACCGGTGCTACCCATTCATTTATCTCTCCTACATGTGCTCAACGCTTAAACTTGACTCGAGAAATTAGACTTTGACCTATCTCGTGGAAACTCCGTTAGAGAAACTTTCATCACATCCACGCTTATAAATCTTGTTTGATTCAAGTTGGCACCATTACCTTACCGTTGACCTTATCTCTTTAAAGATACTTGCTTTTGATGTGATTTTAGGGATTGATTGGTTAACTACTCATCATGCCAAAATTGATTGTTTTCGTAAGGTTGTTAGTTTTCATATTCCTAACCAACCTGTTGTATGCAATTCAAGCAACTAAACCATTAAAATCGATCATCGCTATATCTAATCATAAAGCTATTCGCTTATTAAAAAAACTGGATGTCAAGCTTTCTTAGCCCATGTTATGGATTTGAATAAAGACACGCCAAATTTGAATAATATTCCCGTTGTTATTGACTTTCCCGACGATTTCCCAAGAACTTCCTGGCCTACCCCGAACGTGAAGTTGAATTCTTTATTGATCTTGAACCCGGTACAAAGCCCATTTCTAAAACCCCATATCGAATGGCTCCTATTGAACTTCGTGAGTTAAAGGTCCAACTACGTGAATTGTTGGACATCTGCTTTCATTCGTCCCTAGTACATCTCCTCGGGGTGCTCCTGCTTTATTTGTAAAGAAGAAAGACGGGAGTATGCGACTTTATATTGACTATCGGAATCGAACCATGTCACCATCAAGAATAGGTATCCTCACCTCGTATTGATGACTTGTTTGACCAATTGCAAGGCACAATTCTTTTCAAAATCGATCTTCGCTTACGGATATCATCACCAAGATTAGAACCGAGGATATTCCAAAGACCGCCTTCGAAACTTGGTATGGGCATTATGAATTCTTAGTCATGTCTTTCGACTAACTAATGCTCCTCGCTGCTTTCATGGATATGATGAACCGAGTATTCAAGGAATATTTGGATCAATTCGTTGTTGTCTTTATTGATGACATCCTCATATATTCCAAAAGTCGTGAAGATCATGAGCACCATTTGAAGTCGGTACTCCAAAGGCTTCGTGAAAACCAACTATATGCCAAATTGAAGAAATGCGAGTTCGCTTTGAGGAAGTAGCATTTCTTGGGCACGTGGTGTCAAAACATGGAGTATCTGTTGATCCGACGAAGATTGAAGCAATACAAAGTTGGGATCAACCAAGCCTGCGATGTATAGTACGTAGTTTTTTGGGCTTAGTTGGTTATTATCGGAGATTCGTCAAGGGTTTTCTCGAATCGCTACTCCATTAACTCAAATAACTTTAAGGATACAAAATTCGCTTTGGAGCGAAGAATGCGAGAAAAGTTTCCAAGAGCTTAAGAGGAGACTTATTTCTAAGACTGTTCTAACAATACCATCCGGTTCGGATGGATTTGTTATCTCACAAATGATGCTTCGTGCAAAGGGTTAGGATGTGTTCTCATGCAACGTGGGAAAGTCATAGCCTATGCCTCATGACAACTTAAAGAGTATGAGAGGAATTATCCTACTCATGATCTAGAGTTAGCGTGATGCCAAGCTGCTAAAAAAATATGGAGGCACTATCTATATGGGGAGAAAGTGGAGATATATTCGCACCATAAAAGCCTTAAATATTTCTTCACTCAAAAGAACTCAACATGCGGCAATGACGCTAGCTCGAGCTATTGAAAGACTACGACCACACTATTCAATACCATCCCGGTAAAGCGAACGTGGTAGCCGACGCATTGAGTAGAAGATCATCATCATGCGGAACGAATGCGATGATGTCAAGTATACGACAGAGCCAACTTTAATAGAAAAAGTTAAGGTTGCTCAAGCCACCGAATCGAAATGATGCGTATGAAGAAGAAAAAGTACAAGAAGGAGCTATTCCAAGGCGAGAATTGATGAAGAAGGAATACTTGAGTCCACTCTAGACTTTGTGTTCCTAACGACTCGATTTGAAGTACAAGATTATGATGGAGGCACACAATACACCATTTGCAATCCATCCTCGAAGTACTAAAATATATCGTGATCTTCGACATACATTTTGGTGGAACAATATGAAGAGAGAGATTGCAAAGTTTATCTCGATGTGTTTAACTTGCTAACGTAAAGGCGGAGCATCTTGTACCTAAGGGTCCGTTGCAACCACTTGAGATTCCTAATAGAAGTGGGAACACATTACTATGGATTTCATTCTGGGTCTTCCTACGGTTTCTCAAGGCATCAATGCTATTTGGGTTATTGTTGATAGATTAACCAAGTCTCGCTTTCATTTCTTGCCGATACGGAGACTTATTCCCTTGAACGCCTTGCTAGTATGTACGTGAATGAGATTGTGAGGTTGCATGGCATGCCCAGTATCCATAGTTTCGGATCGTGACCCAAGATTCACTTCAAGATTTTGGGTTAGCTTGCAAAAAGCTATGGGCACGGATTTGCGATTTAGTTCGCATACCATCCCCAAACCAGACGACAATCGAGAGAGGACTATTCAAACTCTTGAAGATCTATTAAGACTCGTGTCCTAGACTTCAAGGGTAGTTGGGATAAGTATTTACCATCGGTGGAATTCTCCTACAACAACAAAGCTTATCGTGCAAGTATAGGTGTGGCTCCATTTGAAGCATTATATGGACGAAAAATGTCGTTCTCCAATATGTTGGGATGAGGTGGGTGAAGCAACATTGTTGGGACCCGAAAGTTAGTGCGTATGACTACCGAAAAGATCCAAATGATTCGACAACGATACAAACCAAGACAAGATCGACAAAAGAGTTATGCGGATCTTCATCGAAAGGACGTGGAATTTAATGTAGGGATCATATATTGTTGCGAGTTGCTCCATGGAAGGAGTTACAAGATTTGGAAAGAGAGGAAAGCTCAATCCACGATTTATTGGTCCATTTCAAATTCTTGACCGAGTAGGAAATGTAGCCTATAGACTTGCGTTACCTCCGAGTATGTCTCGTGTTCATAATGTGTTTCACATATCCGTATTTCAGAAATATGTGAAAGACCCAACCACGTTATTGAAAGTTAGAACCGACGAGATAGCAAGACTTAACGTATGAGGAGGTACCTGCCAAGATCTTGGATAGGAAGGAGCATGTCCTACGCCAAGAAGGTCATACCACAAGTTAAAGTTTTGTGGAGGAATCATGCTATAGAGGAAATGACCCGGGAATTGAAACGAAATGAAAGTGAGGTATCCTCACCTTTTCAAACACACCAGTACGTCACGCCAATTTCGAGGACGAAATTTCATAAGGAGGGAGGTTGTAAGACCCCAAAATTTTAAATAAAAGGAATTTCCTTTATTTATTATTTTGAAATAGTAAGGCTTGATTTGATTAATGTGGATAGTTAAGGGTTAAATACGCAAATATTTCAAAATAAGCAAGTGGTTATAAAATATTCATTATCGCTTAGGAATATTCACGTGGAATATTCAGATCGCTCTGGAATATTCGTATTTATCACAAGCAAATGCATGTGGGCCCCATAACTAAAGCGATTGGATGAAGAAAACGACAAATATAAGTTGTTTTTAAATAACGCCATAGTTTGTTATACAGTTAATATCGCTGGAATACCCGTGGTTAAAACACACTAATACGCGTTGTTGAACAAAGAAGATACCAGGTATTGCACCAATTATTGATTCTTACGTAAGAAGGCACTACTCAATAATGGTTACAAAGAATTACTGCTCAAAGATTTTATCGAGTTAATAATTGTCAAGTTGATATTTTATATTCTTCATTGTTTCAATAATTGTCATTACACAATATTTTCATTATCGGGCAATAATTCATATTATCTGAATAATATTATTAGATAACATTATTGGCAATGTCTAGAAAGTTCTCGCCTAAGGAGAGGTTTGGTCACCTAATTGCGCTAAAGAAGAAGAAATTTTATTAAAAGCCCTCTTTCCTGAACCGCCTCGTCATTAATATTGTGATTCTCAGAATATTATTTGTGAATAATTAATTATTGATTTATATGATGAGGAAAATATTGATTTTATGTGGATATAGATGGAGAAAATTTTTAAAATGACAATTGTTGAAAATTAATATTTTATCTTTTTCTCGATAAAATAATTCATTTAAATATATTATTTTAATAATATATTAACTGGTGATATTTTTACAAATCTAATGTGGGATATATGAGTATACGAGGGAGGAAGAGTATTTTTGTTGCAATAAATGTTTAAAACATGTTAAACATGTTGGTGGACCCCATTTATTGATCGAAATTTGATTATAATAAAATCACCCGCTTGTGGATTTCTTAATCAATTTCTATTTGGAATTTGGAAAACTTTCTTCTGCAAAGTTGTAGAGAATTGAAATTCCTATAAAACTCATTCAAATTTTCTGATGAAAGGGCTATTTATTATGAATTATTGAAGTTCAAGTCTCAAATAATTGATTTTTGGGAGTTTAAAATATTTTTTGTAAGAAAAACGTTTTTTGTTGCAATTGAGTGGCTCACATGTGTTATAAAATGATCTGAAATCAGATTTCTAAGGTGGGCTTGAATATTTTTAAGAAATATTATTATTTTATTAAATTTTCTCGCTTTGGTGTTCTAAGCATTTTCCTATAAATAGGTGCTTAGGTTAGAATTGAAAATCACACCGTAAATCAAGTTTTCTCTCTATATTATCGAAATTTATTCTTGTGAGTATTTTGAGTATACTTTGATTATTGCTAGATTTGCAAGTTCCCTTCAAAGACTATACCCTAGATTCTAGCTAGAAGTACCGATCTTTCGAGGTAAGGGATATTATTTTTTTCGTAATGATATTATTTCTTCAATATCATTATCTTTGAAATGTTGATCTGAAGTTTTTATCAAATTTGGAACTTTTTCATGCTCGGGTTTACTATTCATGGGTTACTATTCACGAGTTACTATTCATGAGTTACTATTCACGAGTTACTATTCACGAAAGTACTATTCATGAAGCGTGAAGATGTTTTTGTGGAATTTCTATCTTTTGGTGTCTGAGTTACTATTCACGATATCGGCACTATTCACGATACTGACACTATTCACGTATACTGGTACTATTCAATCGAAAAATAAAATTTCTTCTTTTCGTCTAAAACATATATTCGGATACTAACTTTCGATTGTATCCATGTTTTGATCATTCTTGAATTTTACACCACTATGATTATTTTTGAGGTATTTTTGGACGTGATAAAACCAAGTACGAATCCTTAATCCTTAATCCTTGTCATTTTGTTTCACCGGATTCGTTTCTTTAAAAAAAAATATTTTTCATCATCCTCGGTCTTAAATGATGATATTATGGAATATCTTTGGCTCAGTAGTGCAAAGATGAATGATTTCTTAAGAATATCTTTGGCCCATAGTGCAAAAGATGAATGATTTCTGAAGAATATCTTTGGCCCAGTAGTGCAAAGATGAACAGTGTTTAAATGAACATGACTAATCGATGAATATCTTTGGCACAGAGTGCAAAAGATGAATATTTGATTCTAGATGTATATTGATTGATGTTACAGGATAAAAGATAGATTTATGAACTTTTAAATTCATACATAGAAGATAGTAGTTTGTATTCTCTACTTAACTCTTCTAATGAATTATTATTTCATTGTGAATATTGATTTAAAATTTGTTGTCTATTGTATTCTATTATATTTTTCCTGTTGAAGACTAACGATAATTTGTTGTATATTATCTTAGTCATAATATTCTTTACTGAGCTAGTTGAGCTCACCCTTTTCTTTTTTGTTCCATTTTTCTCGTGAGGCGAGAATATAGCGAGTACGAGCTCTGGGTATGGAATGAAGGTTTTAGAAAGGATTGTTTAGTAGTCCTCACCATTTTGTAAAATAATGTATCAATAAATGTGATGAGGATTTATTTGAGTATAGATATTGTCTAGAAGATAATATTTGTATTCAAACTCACAGCTTCTTGTTGTAATAATAAAGTTGTAGTTGTTTTCGCACCATGTATTGACAACTCGTAATAGGTGATGTATACCTATTTTGGGGGCGTCACAATATCCATGATAACTGCAGGAGCATTAGTCAATCCGAAAGACATGACTAAGAATTCATAATGGTCATACCGAGTTCTAAAGGCGGTCTTTGGAATATCCTCAGTTCTAATCTTTAATTGATGATATCCGAATCGAAGATCGATCTTTGAAAAGAATCGTGCTCCTTGCAATTGGTTAAATAGGTCATCAATACGAGGTAATGATACCTATTCTTGATGGTGACATGGTTCAATTCCGGTAGTCAACACAAAGTCGCATACTCCGCTCTTTTCTTCTTTACGAATAAAACAGAGCACCACAAGGAGATGTACTGGGACGAATGAAACTGATGTCCAACAACTCTTGTAGTTGGACCTTTAACTCCTGAAGTTCAATAGGAGCCATTCGATATGGGGTTTTAGAAATGGGCTTTGTACCAGGTTTAAGATCAATAAAGAATTTAACTTCACGTTCTGGGGGTAGACTGGGAAGTTCTTCAGGAAATACATCAGGAAATTCACTAACAACAGAAATATTATTGACGTGTCTTTATTCAAATCCATAACATGGGCTAAGAAAGCTTGACATCCATTTTTTAATAAACGAATGGCTTTATGGCTTAATACGACAGTGATTGATTTTAGTGGTTTAGTGGCTTGAATTCGCACAACAGGTTGGTTAGGAATATGAAAACTAACAACCTTACGAAAATAATCAATTTTGGCATGATGAGTAGTTAACCAATCAATCCCTAAAATCACGTCAAATGCAAGTATCTTTAAAGAGATAAGGCCAACAGGTAATGTGATGGTGCCAACTTGGATCAAACAAGATTTATAAATAGTGGATGTAATGAAAGTTTCTCCTAACGGAGTCTCCACAGATAAGTCAAAGTTTAATTTCTCTGGAGTAAAGTTTAAACGTTGAGCACAAGCAGGAGAGATAAATGAATGGGTAGCACTGGTATCTAGTAAGGTATAAACTTCACAAGAATTTATGTTTAGCTTACCCATGATCACCTCGTTTGGGTTCCTCGCATTTTGACCAGTCACGACAAACGCTCTTCCAGGAACTGTTGACTTTAACTTTTCTAGGACATCCTTTTGAGTCACCATCCCCACTGGACTTGGTTTCGCTACAGTACAATCTCGAGCAATATGTCCTTCTTTTCCACAATTATAATATACCTTGAATCATTGTGGGCGGGTTTGGGTGATATGTCCTCTTTTTCCGTGATTTATAGCATACGACCTATGGTCGTTCTCCTCCTCCACAGAACCAGTTGATGTTGGTGCCGACGTCTTCACATTGTCGTTGTTGTACCTTCTCTTTTAAAATCCCCAGACTCGCTTCTTCTATTTTCATGGCCATGATTACTACCAGAGTGGTTGCCGCTTTTGTCCGTATTTTTCTTTCCCATTGGTTATCGTTACTCGATGATTTCTTGCCACCGATATGACCACTCGTTGTGGTCCCTCGGTTGAACGTACTCGTTATCTCGCTCTAATAATTGAGCCCTGTTGACAACATCTGAATATAGAGAAAACTTATAAGAAATGAGATATTAACGTATGTCGGGTTTCAAACCTCTCAGAAACATCTGCGTCATACATTCCTCATTCTCCACCAAATGAGGTGCAAACCTGGATAACTCCGTGAACTTCGCCTCGTACTGGAACACCGTCATGTTGTTTTGCTCCAGTCTAATAAACTCCACCTCCTTCATATGACGAATACTTTCAGTAAAGTACTTATCATTGAACAGTTTCTGAAATATCTCCCAAGACATGCTGAGTGCGGCTGGATGGGTACGCTTCACAGATTCCCACCAGTAATCTGCCTCATTATGGAACATAAAGTGGCGAATGGAACCTTCATTCCTCCGTGCATCCCAAGACATCGAATATCTTGGTAATCTGCTTGACCCACGCCTCCCCCCTTAAATCGGATTCGGCTTTCCCAGAAACTCGGTGGTCCCAACTCCTTAAATTGCTTTTCGTGACAAACCGTGCATTGCTATCATTTGCCACCGTATTTTGTACATGAGTCTCCCTCGTCTGATTTTGTATGAACTGCAGAAAGCTTCTAAACATCCCATTGTTCATCGCCTGATCAGTGATGTTGTTTACAGGAGGAATATTGCCGGCTTGTTGCATGTTTTCCTCATTGGTGGGTAAAGGTGTCTCCACGATCTCATTTACTCCATTGTTAACATTCTCGGTTGCCATTCTCAAATACTGCCATAAAATAAGGGTTGATTAAAGAATTAACATATCACATAATATCCCTATATTCTGACCAACCAACAAATAAGCTTAGGTAGGACACACTAGCGAAGGATTTACTCGTCTTTCCCCTCCTAGTTTTATTCCCCAATCTCCGCCAGAGATCATATCCCTAAGCTCTGATACCAACTGTGATGCCCCCAAAATAGGTATACAACACGTATTCTGAGTCGCCAAATACATGGTACAGAAACAACTACAACTTTATTAATACAATTGTCATGCAAAATACGACAACACATAAACTGTGAGTTTAAATACAAATATTGTCATTTAGACAATATTCACACCCAAATAAGTTCTCATTACAATTATTGATACACTATTTTACAAAATAGTGAGGACTTCAAAAACAACTTTCTAGAACCTTCATTCCATACCCCGACTGGTACTCGCTACATTCTCGCCTCCTGAGAAGAAAAATGGAACAAAAAGGAAAAGGGTGAGCTCAACTAGCCCAGTAAAGAATATTATAACTAAGATAATATAGAACAAATTATCGTTAGTCTTCAACAGAGAAAAATCTGAGAGAATATAATAGACAACAAGTTTTAGATCAATATTTGCAGTGGAAATAATTATCGTTAGAAGAGTTACGTAGAGAATGAAATCTACTATTATCTATGAATTTAAAAGTCCATCATCAATATTTTATCCCTGTAACATCAATCAATATACATCTTGAATCAAATATTCATCTTTTGCACTACAGCCAAAGATATTCATCACCGGTCATGTTCATCTCAACACTGCTCATCTTCACACTACGGCCAAAGATATTCATCGAAAATCATTCATCTTTGTGCTACAGTGCCAAAGATATTCAAGATGTCTCAATCATTTAGGACCGAGGATGATGAAAATATTTTAAAGAAAACGAATCCAAAGGAAACAAAAGAACAAATATTAAGGATTCGTACTTTAAATAATCCCGATTCAAGAATACTTCATAAATAACCATAGTGGAGTAAAATTCCGAATGATCAAAACATGGATACACGATCAAAGCTAGTATCCATAATAGATATCTTGGACAAAAAACAAAATTTAATTTTTCTATGAATAGTGTCGATTTGTGAATAATATCAGATATCGTGAATAATGTCGATATATCGTAAATAGTAACTCCCGACACTAAAAAAGATAAGAATTTTACAAGAAAATTCTTACCAATATTTCAAGATAATGATATTGAAATAAATAATATCATTTATAAAAAAATAACATCCCTTACCTCGAAAAGAGACAAAAGATTTCGACTAGAATCTTTGGATATAGTGTTGAAGGAACTTGCACCGTATATAAAGAACACTCAAAGTATTAAAATACTCACAAGAATACGCTCGATAATATAGAGAGAGAAATTGTGACGCCCCCAAAATTAGGTATTCATCACCCATCTTGAGTCGTCAGATACATGGTACATAAATTCAAATACAACTTAATTATACAACTGTCGTGTAAAATATGACAAAACATAAACAGAGAGTTTAAACAATAATATCGCCTTCTAGAAAATATCCACTCTCAATGAAGTCCTCATTACATTTATTGTCACACTATTTAACAGAATAGTGAGGACTACTAATGCTATCCTCCTGGATTTGTCACTCCGCTTCCCGACTCATCCCACCTATATTCTCATTTCACGAAGAGAATAAAGAAAAGAAAGGGTGAGCTCAACTAGCCCAAGAAGAAATATTATGACTAAGATAATGCAGAATAAATTATCATTAGTCTCTAACAATGTTAAACTGATAAAATACAATAGACATCAAGTTTAACTGCAGCGGAATAAGCAATCCATTAGAAGAGTCAAGTAGGTAATAAAATCTACTATCTTCTATGGTTTAAAAAGATTTTCATCAACTTTATCACTGAGACTCAACTTAATAAATAAACCACGTCTTCTAATCATCCCTGTACTACGGGCCAAGGATATTCATTAAATCATCAATGGTCATGACTATCCCGAAAAATCCCGAGTCATAATCGTACCAAGTCCATCTCTGCACGTAAGCCAAAGATATACAACTATAAAACCAACAACCAACAGTCCATCTTTGCACGTAAGCCAAAGATATACAATTCAATAATCCACCGTCCATCTTTGCACGTAAACCAAGATAACTTTTATTACCATATAAGCATGAGGATGATGATAATGATATAAATATTAATCAACTGAAAACAAGGATAAATATTAAAGACTTTAAATTTATCCAAATATTATCAACCACTCATAATCTAATATTATTAATATCATAACAATATTTTAATCACTTCTTAAACTTATAAACAATTTATTTCAATTGTTAACACTTTATTAAATAGTGCATTTAGTTATTCAAAATGCTATACTCATAAGATTTCATCACCAATGATCAAATCCCTTATCAAAAATCTTCATATACCTTATATAGTATTTCTAAGCCACAAAATCCTATTTTCCAACTTTGTTACTTCACATAACATATTTAACTCATATGTTCAGAATTAAACCATTTTCATGAAAATACCAAATCAGTCCCAAAATTATTCTTTTCTCGGGATTAAGGATAATATAGTCTCATAATGAACATATATTTTTCTCAAATTTTTAAAATTCATTTACTATTTTTCAAAAATCAATTTTAATTAATTCCTTAAGAAATTAGCTACCTCAAGGTTAACTCCAGAAATTCCCAAATCTTGGTAGTACCTTACACATGTTAACGTGAGCCTCCAGCTTTAAATTTCATGGTCATCTGAGTTATAGAACTCCTAAGTTATAGCGCTTTTTCATCGAAAAACCTAAATATTGAAATGGTCATATCTTGCTCATTTTAAGTCGGAATGAGCTCATTTTTGACAGGAGGTACCTTATACCATATACTTTCATGTCCCAAAAGACCAGAATTTTCTCACAAATTAAGTGGCCGAAACAGCCCTTTTAAAAAACGTGGGCAGTAGCTTTTTTTGGTATTGGCAGCTTTTGACTCTTTTTGCTAAAATCACCACACACGAAAATCTACAATACCTTTTCCAAAGATTCCACTTGGATAAGTTACAAAACTCATAGATCTAACTCTAGGACTTGACCACACTTAAAATTCAAAATATAACAGAGATATGGTCAATTGAATTTCGTGTTCCGCTTTCACCAAAATCGATTTTCAACCTTTTGTGATTTCTAAGAAACTTTCATATTTTCACATACTAACCAATATAACTTATCATGACAATGACATAATAATTCAATAAAACAAGTTCATGAATTAATTTAACCAGAACCAATAACGTCCAAATTGTCAACATGATACTTCTTTGTAGAGTAAAATTCAAGAATGCTCGTAAAAAATATTTTATGAAAAGATAATGGATGAAGCACAAATATCAAGGATATTCTACTAATTTCATGGAGTATAGAAGTTAAAGCTTTAATCAACTGAGTATAAGAGAATATATGAAACTGCAAATGGATTTTCGTCGCCATGCGGTAATCCACGTATACAGATCATTTCCACAATTTAATAAGGAATGAATACAAAGGATCATTCACCATGCATGTGGTACTCCACATGACAAAGTTATCCATAACAAATGCGAAATAATAAATAATGGAACCAGTGTCGGTGTGAAATTCACAATCGAGGATGATATTCCGCACGAATAATAAAGAACGGAATAATAAAAGAATTTCATCAAGTACGCGGTATTTAGATAAAAGCAGTTATTCCAACATAATAATAAAGAATGGAATAATAGAAGAAGATCACCAAGTATTGGGTAAACCGCATATACAAAGTCATTCCACCAAGTATAGGTAAATCGCATATATAGGTTATTCCAATGCGAGCAATAAATAATGGAATAATGTATGATTTCACTAACTATAGGGTATACCACAGATACTGGTCATGTATAGGGTATGCCACTTTTACAAAGTTATTCCAATGTAATAATAAAGAATGGAATAACAGAAGTTTTCTTCATGAATAAAAAAGAATAACACCCCTTACCAAAAAAGAAACTGGATATAGAAGTAGTGAAGTAGCAGAATACTCTTCTTCTTTCTCTCTATAATTTCTCTCTCTAGTTTCAGTGAATTCATAAGAAATAATGAAGGAATGACCTTCTATTTATAGAAGAATGGATTGAATAGTAACTAATTCATGAACGGTCCAGATCAATTTACTTTTAAACGAATGATCCAAATCGATTTACTATTAAAACTTAAAGCAACGGTCCATACTGATTTACAATTCTAACTTTTAAACCAGCGATCCATATTGATTCACTATTATAACTTTCCACCAGCGGTCCATATTGATTCACTATTATAACTTCAACCAACGGTCTGAAAAAATAGCACATCTCCTCATGGAATAATATTGTACCCAAATACCCGAATGCACAATACTAGAGTGAATAGTAATCAGGTGAATAGTAACTCATGAATAGTAACTCGTGAATAGTAACTCGTGAATAGTAACTCGTGAATAGTAACTCATGAATAGTAACTTGTGAATAGTAACTCATGAATAGTAACTCCGACACAAAAAGTACCCCGAATACCCGATTGAATAATATAACCTCCAGACATCAATTAGTATCGAAATAAATATTTAACACAAATAATTTCAACACAATGGAACTATCAATTCATCTTTAATCAACACGAACTTATCCATCATTAATATCATAACTCACAATATTTAACAACCAGGTTGTTCCCAGGAAAGAGGGAGCTTTCCGATAAGGATTTCTCCCTATTAGCGAGCAATTAGATTATCTAACCTCTCCTTGACAGAACTTCTAGACATTGTAAATATTGCAATTTAATAATATGAATAACTTTGTCGTCTCAATTATTGATTTAATAATATATCATATTATGCATATGATAATTTGTGATAATAATCGATCAATAATATGAGAGATATGATGCAAGAATTATCGTGTAGTAATAATGGAGTATAACTAAGTGACTTATCACGTAAGCATTAATAATCAATACCGTGTGCTACCATGCAACCACGCGTATTACTGTACTTTTACTACCGAGTAGTTCAACAGTATTAACGGTAAAACCTCCGCCGTTATTTTCATAAAATATTTTTATCGTTTTCTAACTACGACAATACTTCCGTTGTGGGGTCTACCAATGATTGTGCCATCGTACGGATATTCCCGACAAAAAGAATATTCCCCGACCAAACGAATATAATATGACAACTTGTATACTTTGCAAAATTTATAAATACTACCCACAACTATAACATTATATCAAATCCACACTATAATATAAAAAAATATTTCGAGAAAATTAAATATTTATTCATAAAATCCGGGGTCTCACAGAAATCTTTAGTTTCTGGTGTGATTTTTAATTCTAACCTAAGCACCCTATTTTTAGGAAATTGCTTAGAACACCAAAGTAGAAAATTTAATAAAATATTAATATAATTATATAAATTTCCTACGCACACCAATAAAACTGAATTCAACATGTTTACCACTCATGTGGGGCCCACCCAAGTGTAAAAAAATGTTTTTCTTTTAAAAAGAATTTAAAACTTTTAAAAAATAATTATTCCGGAACTTCGGAACATCAATAATTCATAATAAATAGCTCTTTTATCAGAAAAATTCAAATCTTATGTCCATTCCATAGGAAATTTAATTCTCTACAACTTTGCAGAAGAAAGTTTTTCCAAATTCTAAACAGAAATTGACTGAAATCCACATACAGACGATTTTTTTGCAAGCTATAATCAAATTTCAATCAAGAAATGGGGTCCACCGACATGTTTAACATGTTTTTAACACTTTTGTAACAAAAAATACTCTTCCTCCTCATTTATTCATATATCACACATTCATTGTTAAAATATCACCATTATTATATTATTATAATATAATAATATATTTAAATAAATTATTTTATCAGAAAAGATAAAATATCAATTTTTCAACAATTGTCACTTTAAAATTTTCTCCATCTATATCCACATAAAATGAATATTTTTCTTATCATATAAATCAATAATTAATTATTCACAAATAATATTACAGAATCACAATCTTGGCAACGGTAGTTCCTCAGAAATAGGGGCTTTCCAATAAGGATTTCTCCTCATTGGCCAAGTAATTAGGTGACCAATCATCTTCTTATGCGAAACTTTCTAGACATTGCCAATAATGCTATCTAATAATATTATTCAAATAATATGAATTATTGCTCCGATAATGAAAAATACTATGTAGTGACAATTATTAAAATAATAATAATATAAAATATCAATGAAGCAATTATTGAATCAATAAAATAAAATATTGAACAGTAATTACTGTAACAATTATTGAGTAGTGCCTTCTTACGTAAGAATCAATAATTGGTGCAATACCATGTGCTACTGTGTTTTAACTACCGAGTATTTCAACAGTATTAAGGGTAACCGTTATTTATAAACAACTTATACTTGTCGCTTTCTTCATCCAATCGCTTTCCGTTATGGGGCCCACACAAGGCTACACCATCGTACGAATATTCTCCGACAGTAAGAATATTCCACGACCAAACGAATATTCCCCGACAATAATGAATATTTTATAACCACTTACTTATTTAAGATATTTGCGTATTTTATCCATAACTAACCACATTAATCAAATCAACCCTTACTATTTCAAAATAATAAATAGAGGAAATTTAATTTTATTTAATAATAAGTTGGGGTCTTACAAATCCATACCAAGAATTACATCGAATTCTTTCAACCTTATCGGTACCAAATCTACCGATAACTTATTACCTCTAATATCTACGCAACAATCCATATGAATATGTTCAATGGGAATTATCTCTTCGTTGGCTACCTTAACGTCTAAAGGTATTTCTAACTTTTCAGGGATTAAACCTAATTACTTAGCAAATCCACAGGCTATAAAAGAACATGTAGCACCTGAGTCAAATAACACATAACCATTTATTTCATTGACTGGAATGATACCTTAACTTTACTACATCCACCGATTCAACCGCATCTTGGATAATCATATTAAAAAGTATGCAATTTGAGGGTTACACCGATGATGGTCTTGGTCCAGTAATGGCTAACTTACCACTAACAGAGCCTTTACTACCCTCTGACCCCTTCTTCGGGCAATTTCTTGCCATGTGGTCCAACGATCCACAAACAAAACAACCATGATTTTTCTTAGGGTTAGGACAGTTGGGTGATAAATGTCCCTCCTGCCCACAATTATAACAAACTGATTTTTCCTTCAGACAGACTCCCAAATGAGTCTTTTCGCATGTCTTTCATGCCTCCATCCTACGTTTAGGATCCCCTTGTTTCACCCTAGTATTCCCGGGGTTAAACCTTTTCCTTTTTGGCATACTGCCACTACCACTGTCAACCTCTGCCTTGGTTCCTCCCTTTCCCTTACTCTTATTCTTTCTTTCCTTATGGTACTAGGTCAATGCCTCACTACCACCTTCGGCTATAATTTCCTTTTCCAGAATAGTCCCGTAGGAAGCACTCTGGAACACCAAAATCCTACTGTAGAGCCAGGGTTTCAGGCCCTGCTCAAACCTACGAGCCTTCCTCTCTTCCGTGTCCACTTGATGTGAAGAAAATCTTGCCAATTCATTGAATTTGGCTACGTACTGGGGAACCATCATGTCCCCTTGCTTAAGTTCTAAGAACTTAATCTCCATCCGCCCTTGCATACTAGTAGGAAAGTAGTTCTCGAAGAATACCTTCTTGAATTGTTCCCACATAACCGCCTCCGTTTCTAGCCCCCCACCTCGTGAGCCTCCCACCAATAGTTGACTTCCCCCTTCATTGTGTAAGTCACAAAAGGAGTCTTTTCCGCCTCACCTACGTTTGTGATAACAAATGCCTTCTCTATATTTTTCACCCATGTTTGGGCCTCTAATGGGTCCGTTGTTCCTTTGAACTCCGGTGGACCAACACTTTTAAATTCTTTAAATGTAGTCATTATAGCTACCCTAGCTAGGTACTGCGGGTGCTCTACCCCCAGCTTGGTTAAATGATGCCGTTAATAAATTAACGAACTCTTGCATAGGGTTATTTGGACCCCCTTGGTTATCATTATGTGACTCAAATTCTCCGATTATGTTGTCATCTTCTTGGCGGCATTATCTTGATTAAATAAATAAAGTTTCATTATTATGTATTTACTTACTTAGTTATCATTCCACACTAACAACTCATATCACAACAAGCACATTTAATAAAAACATCATTATATTAATATACTTTTCATAGTTCAAAACTATTTACACTTTGCTTCCATAGCCAAAAGCTATTACATTACTATCCCACGATTGACTTCTACAAAAATTGGGATTTACAAAAAGACTACCCTTTAATTATACAAAAGAGGGTTTTACGTCACTACACTTACACAAAAAGATCTACCGATCTACTAACACTGCCTTACGACATTCTCATGTTTCTGATTTGCTAAAATTGAAACAATATATCGACTAATCGTATGTCGAGTCTTCCCTGACTCAATGGAATAACAAGCAATTTTCAGGTTGAAATCCTCATGAGCACAGTTATGGATGTAAGACATCCGTGCTATCTTCTAGTCTTTTTCAACCAATTTGTTTGAAGCTTTACTACCTCTTCCTTATAATCCCTAGCCTTATCCGTCATAAGCACCTTCTCATCGTGTGTTTCTAACTCAAAATCGCTTCTTCGACTCCTTCACCTCATAAAGAGCAAGAATCTCTTCATTCGGTTCGCACCACTCATGCGCGCAGCTTGCACATTCCTATCAAGCACAGCCAGATACAATGATCTCATTGCATCTGGAGGTGTTGACTCCTGAGTAGGTACCACCGTATTAATCGATGTTACCTCCATATTCTCTTCCACATCTATCATCTTATCAAGGTATGATGTTATTCCCATAGTTTCCTCGGAGTAATCCTCCTCAGAAATATACTCTTCTGGCTCCGAATCTTCCAGAATCACTAATGGTACATACGCCATCGGCATAGGTACATGCTCTACTCTGTTCACAGACTCTTCGCTCACCGCGTGTATGTCTCTATACATCAAGCTATCGTTCAACATCTACAATAACACATAACATGTTGATTAATACATAATACACAATAGTATAAGCACAAATCACATTTAATTTATTTAGGATTAATTTTCGTCTTTTAAATCTTTCGGTACTGAGTTTACTCAATACCTTATTAACTCATTCGATTCAAATTTACTTCCTTTGGACTTTACCTTCCTTACGAGGTTATTAGCCTAAGGTTCTTCCCCCCTTAAGTTTTATAACCTAATGCTTTGATACCAATCTGTGACGCCCCCAAATCCGGGTATCTTCCAACCCGACATATGGTGCTACACGGTACTCATAATCATACATTCATTCCATTGAAACCACAACACAATGAATGTATTAACTATATTTTTATTACAATTATAGTAAAATCCTTTCCCAGGTTCATAAACCGATTACATCATTTGTTGTTCATAAGTACAGTACATACAACCATACTAATCTATTACAGGATATTTAACTATCCATCTTAGCCTTGGCTTTATCTCTCTTAGAACTCTCAATGACGTTAAACTTAGTCGCAATCATATATATTTCAAGCAAGAAGTGAGCATAACTAGCTCAAAGAAGTCTAACAAAGGATAATATCAATACCACATTCGAGAATTATATGATTATCTTATATAATCGAACAAATAGTTATGAAGTACTACGAAACATAAATAGCACTTCTCAATTCATAACATCAATTCCAAAGTATATAATAGCTTAGGAATTCTGAACCGGTCGAAAGACCATGAACATACTCTTTTCGTTTTCATACATTAAAAGGACATCATAGCACTAAGGCCGTACATCCGACATTTCTTACGAGTACTTCTAAGTGATGAGCCTATAGTACTCTATGTTGATCAACATTCATCCGTTAAACGTATTTATATTTAAGATTTGGCAAACTCGCGTGCCCATCGAATAAACGATGAAAAATACTTTTATTTATTCATAGACAAACTTACCTTTAAATCCGTACCAAATATTTGGCATAGGATAGCGTTATCATTTCTATATAGAAAGACTTGTACACAAAAATCAATCTAACTCTTAAGAATAGCCTAGCTGAGTTAAAACTGGCATTGACCCTTTCTTTAAAACCATTCATACATCTCATAACATGAATCACAGAAAACTTGGCTAACACGAAGGTTGAGATGCGTTTAAGAAAACTTTCCTTCAAGCATCTTCAAATAAAATATTCAATAGTTCTCAGTCTTTATAGTATCTACATGATATATTCACATAGCACACTGTAATTAGTTACTAAACAATCTCATCACATTATTATTACCAACTTCTTTCTCCTCTATGTCTTAATTGAAATTATTTCATTAATAATGTCAATCAGACTTACTACCCTTCATCACGACTTTTTAACATTCTTACGTTACTAATCGAGACTCGATTATTATTGGTGAAGTACCAACGTTGAATACCGCTTACTTACGGTTTACTTATTTACACTTCGTTCTTAGTTTAATTCCTATTAAACCATACTTAATTTTCTAACATTATCACTATATAAGTGATTTAAAATTGATCTTTTACATGTATATTAAGTACATATACATTCTATTATTCATTCCTAATCAATTGGAATAACAAACTAAACTTGGTCAACCAATTCCCACTGTCAGCGCTGCGGTGCGGCCATCCTTTGCAAGAGTGGTGCTGCGGCGCCAGTTTGAAGTGGAAAATCCCTCGTCTCGGCGCTGCGGTGCGAGACTCCTAGGTATGAGTGGCGCTGCGGCACCACTCTTAAATGACTACCCTTACTGTACATGGCGCTACGGCGCGGGGTTTAAGCCGCAGCGCCACTCTTTCGTAAGTCATTCCCCTATTCATGGCGCTGCGGCGCGACATTTATAACTTTGTCTGGCCCTGCGACGCCAAACCTTAGTCCCAGAAAACTTTTGACAGATAAATTTTCAATGAACTTCCCGGGCTCATAACTTCTTCGTTATAAGTCCGAATTGACTCGTTTAAAACCCCTTAGCTCATAAATTACATACTCTAAGTGTTCATGCAAGAATTTTATATTTCTGAATCTGTTAACTCGAAATTCACTTTTAAGTTCATTATCGAGCGTTCGTTTAGTGTTCATGAGCGTTCAATACTCGTTTTCTTCGTTCTAAGTCAGAATTCAATGATTCTCGAGTCCACAACTCTTTAATACCTTATCTCACGTGTTAACATTGAAAACCAATGTTTCCAAGTCAAACGGCAACTTTTGACTACTAATCCCAGATTTCTACGTTTTCGACGTTTAACGTCTAATTCTTTAAAATTCGCCATAACTTCGTTACTCGTGTTCTATATGCCAAATCAAATGGAACAACTCCATTGATTCCTCATCTACATCCTAACCAAGCAAGATGCACATACTCTATTAATGATGGTTTTCAATTTGTCCATCAACAACCAAGTTAACGTTCAATGATTTCTACAGTTTAAATTTACGTAAACCCTTACGATTTCTACTTAAACATGATTTATCAATGTTTTAATCGTTAAAAGCCATCCTTATCTCTCCCTAAGAGACATGCTCCACCAATCTACGATTCTCTACGGAAAAGAAATCGAAAAGATTGAAAGCTAACGTTTACGAAATTTTACCTTCTCGTTCTTCACGTTCTTGATACAACTCCTTATGTTTTGCTTAAAAGTAGGATGATTACTTATTTCTAGCTCTTTCTCTCTCTCAATATAAGTTGGCTAATATTTGTAAAACCTCAAATGAACTAGCCAAGCTTGTATTTATAGGAAAATCAAATGGAGGGCATAATGATCATCCTCCCCCAACCTCCTTACTATTCATGTCTTAGCCACCAAGTAATCACTTTACTTGGTGGCCAAGTGGCCGGCCCACAAGGTCCATGGCTCATCCCCATAGGTTGCCCCATGGGTTTTACCCATCAGGTGGCCCATTGGTTTGATCCGCGGTTCGGTTTCTTGGATCGGGCTTAATTAAACTTAACATCAGGCCTTAACTTGGGCTTGATTACACAATTCATTGGGCTTGATATAATCCGAGTCCAATTGGATTATACTAAGTCCTTAAACTCTAAGTCCATTAAGAACCAATCGTATTCTATGCGTATAACTCACATTCTATTCGTATAGTATTCGTACGATATTCGTATTGTACGTCGTACTAAATCTCTGTACTATACTCGTATATCAATTTGTATCATACTTGTATATCGTACGCATAATAATCTTAATCATTATACGCATTCCATTTCCTTCTCAAAAATCACTTTTCCTAACCCTTAGGTTTTAAGTCCGTAGGCGAAAACTTTGTTTGACATAACTGAAATATTATTGGATATTCCATCTCATCTTCATATTGTATCATTACGCGTTTCTCAAAATTTCAAACTTAATTCCCGAGTAGAAACGGATGAATATTGTTTTTACGTAAATTTCTCAGAAAACTTTTATTTTTGTCTTGGAAATTCAAAATAATTAATTCTAGCACATAGCCAGAATCCTAACCACATCCACACATTATAGGTCATAAAACGACCTTCACATAGCTTACTCACATAATTAATCAATTAAATTCATTTAATTCACATAATCAAATAAAAATTCTAATTTTCTCAGGCCGTTACATCTGCCACTACCATCATCCTCCACCACCACTCAAATTCACAAATCCACATTTACAATAGAAGAGGTGTGGCAAAACTAAGGATTTAGCCACTATAGTCGACAAGTTTTACTTATTTCACAACTGAACTTTTAATTTTTTGAATTACCCCATTAAACTAATTAAAATTTTACAATTGGGTCAGTTTGTTAACTCAAGCTCAGTTATGTTAAATTGAATATGAGTTTTTTCCTACGTGGCTTTTTAACAGAAAAGGAAAAATGACTCAGCTTTGATGGCCCAATCCAAGGTGGATTACGCGACAAAAGAAAACTAGTGTTAAACAAACCAAACGAAGCAATACCTGAGTCGAACTTCAGAGAGAGAGTGAGCGAGACGATTGCTACAAACTAGGGTTCCAACATAGTCGAAGTTCACAGAGAGAGAGAGCGACGAAGACGAAAGCACGATTTGATTTGCTAGGGTTTTTTATGCAAATATCTGTCGAAGTCGATGGTATGTATGGGTTTGTGTTTAAATTTTTTTTCCTTGGTCGAGATTCTTCTATAAATATCTGAGTTAGAGTTTTGTTTCCACTAATTATTGTTCGATTTGTGTTTAAATGTAACACCCTTAGAATAACTCCTGCAAATATCCAAACTAGTTTTTTTTTCACTTGATTGGTTTTTGATTTGGGTTTATATGTCGATTTGGGTTTAAATGTAACACCCTTATGTGTTTTTCTGGACTCTTCATGGTATATGCTTAGAATAACTTCTGTAAATATCCAAATTAGTTTATTTCTTCCACTGATTGTTCTTTGATTTGGGTTTATATGTTAATTTGGGTTTAAGGTATGTATGATTTGATACATGATTGTTCGTTGATTTGGGTTTAAATGTAATACCCTTATTTGTTCTAGTATGTACGATTTAGGTTTATATGTCGATTTCTTCCACTGATTGTTCAATTTAACAATGCTTATTATCTAATGTTGTGTCCTATACCTATTATAGCATGGGTTTGTTTTCTATGGAGTTTAATCATGGTGGTAGGTTCATTGAAGGACCAATATAGCACTATGAGGGAGGTTTTGTAGAATTGCTTCATGATGTTGATGGTGACTAGTTGAATGTTGACAAAATATACAACTTACCTAAGAAGTATGATGACAAAAAGAATATTGCAGTGTATTTCAAAGTTGGTCGTATGGATATTCGTTATGGTTTAGAGTTGATACATGATAACCATAGTATTAAGTTACTAGTTAAGGAGGGTGAACAGTCTGGTCTAGTTGATCTATATTGTGACCACTTTACTGATGAAGTCTTACCATTTGAGATAGAAGTTGATCAGGTAGGTGAGAGGGAAGTTGAACAGGAACTTGAGACGGAAGTTAATGTTGTTGATGTGCAAGTTGATGCACCAAAGGGAGATGATGATGAATCTATAGATGAAGAAATAGATGTTGAATGCAGTGAAGAAAGTGATGATGATGGGAATGAGGAGTTGATCAATGCTAGGCTGCATAAGGAAGAGATTAAAAATAGAAGATTAAAGAGTTGGAAGTTGTTTGTGAAGTTCAATTGGAAGATGAAGTTCAATTGGATGATGAAGTTGAAGTGGAGTGTGGTGAAGTACCTGAAGGTCAAGTACCTAAACTTATAGGGACTCAAGCTTCTAGCTCATTACTTGCTAACAAGGCATCAGATAATCATGAGAACTGAGAACACGTGCAAGAAGAAGAAAAGGGCAAATAGGGAAAGTAAGAAGCAGAAAATTATTGATGAAGAATATGTTGAACCTACTTTTTCATCTGATGACAAGGTCGTCACTAAATTTGGTACAAGGGGCATGAAGCCATGGGAGGAAATATATGAAGATTCTGACTTTGAAGTTCCTGCAACTCCTCCCTCAAGTAGTGATAGTGAGTGGGGAGGTGAAGAGTCAAGGATTAAACTAAACAGAGTTGTTCATATGTATAATCCAAATACTGCAATTAAAGACATTGACTTTGAGTTATACATAACTTTCACTGGGGTTGACCAACTAAGGGAAGCAATACAAAATTATGCAGTTGGGAAGGGGAAAGGAGTTTGGTTTAAAGATAATGAAGCTACATGAGTTAAAGCTAAGTGTGCAGCATGATGTCCATGGAAGCTTTGGGCAAGCTATGTTCCTAGGGGAAAATGGTTTCAAATTAAGGCTTACCCTACTAAGTTCCACAGTTGTATTAGGGCCAACAAGATAAAGATTATTAGATGTAGGTGGTTGGTAGATAAGTTTGGAGGGATAATTAGAACAAAGCCAAGGATCAAGTTGAGGGAATTGCAAGAGGCAATAAAGCAAAGGTATGGATTGAAATGTTCTATTACACAGTGTTTGCAAGTTAAAAAATTGGCCTTATCTGAGATAGAAAAAACTCTGGCGGAGCATTATGAAGGTGTTTGGGACTATGGACAAGAGATCCTTAATACCAATCCAGGTAGCACTGTACAAATTAAGACTGATCAGGGCACTCCAAAAAGGTTTCAAAGGATGTATATTTGTTTTGATGCTTTGAAGAAGAACTAGTTGGAGGGTTGCAGGCCTATTATTGGGCTTGATGGTTGTTTTCTAAAGACATATTGTAGAGGGGAGTTGTTAACTACAATAGGTAGAGATGCTAACAACCAGATGTTCCCAATAGCTTGGGCTGTGGTGGAAAGTGAAAATAAAGATAGTTAGAGCTAGTTTTTAAATTTGTTATGCAATGATGTTGTATTAAAACAAGGCAGAGGATGGACATTAATTATTGATCAACAAAAGGTGCAGTTTAATTTTATTTTTATTACATCTTAACAATTATTTGGATTACACATTTATGTCATTATACTAACAAAAATTATTTGCATATTTGTATAGGGTTTGGTGCACTTTATTCAGAATTACTACCCCAAGCAGAGCATATAGATGTTGTCTGAGACACATATATGCAAATTGGAGAAAAAAATTCCTTGGGGCAGCTTTGAAGGTGATGTTCTGGAAGGCATCAAAGGCCAACAATCCTGCTGATTTTTGAAAGGCAATGAAGGACATCAGGAAGAAGTCAAAGGATGCACACACTGCCTTGATAGGTATCCCTCCTAAACTTTGGAGTAAGGCTTACTTTGATACCACCACCAAATGTGATGTAGTGACAAATAATATGTCAGAGTGTTTTAACAGTTGGATCCTAGAGGCTAGGTATAAACCAATCTTAACAATGTTTGAAGACATAAAAACTCAGGTAATAGAGAGAATCCATATCAAGAGAGATCAGATGCTAAAAAGAGATGGAAAATTATGTCTTAGGATACTAACTAAGTGAATAAGTCTATTGAATTGACAAGGTACTGTGATCACCACTTGGATGAGGGGCATATGTATGAGGTGAGTGACAAGTATGGTAAATATGTGGTAGGCATAGTGAAATAAACCTGCTCTTGTGGGGTGTGACAATTATCTAGAATACCTTGCCATCATGTTGTTATTGGGATACTTCATCAAGAGAAGCCTGTTGAGGATTTTGTGGACCCTTCTTATTACATTAAAACCTATCTCAAGTCATATAACCACCTGTTAAAGCCCATGAGTGGTAGCAATGGTTGGCCTACTACTGACTTACCAATCTTGTTGCCTCCATTGACTAAGAGATTGGCTGGAAGGCCAAAGAGATGTAAAAGGAAATATCCAAATGAAGAACGAAAGAGTACGGGTAAAGTTTCAAGGAAAGGGACTCCAATAATGTGTTCCAAATGCAAATAATATAGACTTAATAAAGTTAGTTTTAGGAACACACTTGTCTAAGCACAACATGGTCCGTATAGCACAACATACTACCAAAAAGGTCAAAGCTCAATTGTGAGTTATTTAATTTTTAAATTTGTATCATTTATATGTTTCCTTCAATTATGAAATATACATACTAACATATATTCAAATAATAGGTGAAAAGAAAACAAGGTGGTACAGCTGAAAATGGGACTGGCACTGAGGAGAGGACTAAAACTGTGAGGCAAAGATAAACCCATGGTGGTGGAACACAGACTGCAAGTAGCACTACAGATAGGGAATAGTGAAGGCACTGCAGTTGAGATCTGTTTTAGTTTAGTATATTTTTGGGCTTGTGTTTAGAATTGTTTTGTCATGGTTGTAACCTTTTGATTAATACTGTAGTTTTAGTATATTTTTGGGGCTGATTTAGAATACTTTTGTCATAGTTGTAACTTTGGATATTTAAGAATACTTTGGAATTTTGGATATTTAGAAATGTAATATTGTTACAATTGATGCCTTGTAATGTATTATGTTTGATTGGTTTGATATGCAATGATACAGAGCAATTTTGGTTTGGTATTTAATGGTATTGGCAGTTTATATGTACTTGTTTGGTTTGGTAAGCAATGGTTTGGTATGCAATGATACAGGGCAGTTTTATATGCAATGGTCTGGTTTGGTATGCAAATTTTTACAAATTATGGTTGGATGTAGTTTGGAACAAGGCATTTTTTAAGCTGCATATGCGGGAGAAGAAAGCAAGGCATCATGCATTCACAATACATTACATTATCTGCATTAACAGGGCATTTGGATGCAGTTTGAAATACATATTGGACTATGGCTTTTTTTTGGAACTGCATGTACTGTTTGGATGCCATATTACATGTGCAATTGAGTTTGAATTCTAGCCATTTGGGTTGCTCATCATTAACTACCCTATAAGTTTGTCCAAATATTTGATCACCCTCTTCTTCCTCTTTTACTTTGAAATGGAGTTTGGAACAGGGCTTGCAATGAACATGGCATGCATGCAATGACTAAACTGGATGCAAATTGTTCTCTACTCCCTTGCTCCTCATGCACCTTATCCCTCTGTTCCACATTTCCCTGCCTCCGTTATTGAGCATTTTCTTGTTGTTCTTCCTTATTGCATTCAATAGGTAAGCTATATCAACCGAGCAATACATTTCAAAATACACAATACATTGCATTAACAGGGTATACATTTCACAATACACAATACACAAGATATACAAGGCATGCATTCTTTCCATTTTCATTTACTCAACATATATTACAAAACTTGAGATATAATGCATTAAATTTCATCAAAGTACACAATACATTACAACAACTTCATGGTACATGGCTTAGAATGCTTACAAAGTCATATAATGAAAACATAACTCAATTATATAACTTTGAATGCTTAAAATTCCATGAATACATAACTTAGTACAACACAAGTCACCATCCATGACAATATCACATGCAGTTGTAATTTCTTATTTGCCTCTTCTAGTCTAACAGTTTCCAACTCCAATTTTAAGGCCTCCTTTTCAAATTATTCAACTTATTTTTCACTTTTCTTGTTTTGTTCCTCAGAAAATCGAGTCCATCTTCATTCATTGAAACAGAACCCATTTCAATGCAACAACCATCATGAACTTCATTTTGGGAACTTATGTCCAACCATTAAAAAAATCCACAATATTTATTAACATCCTATAAAAGAGAAAAACTTCCAACCAACTTAAATCCAAGATACATTACAATAATATACAAATTTATACCTAAAATGTACTTACTGGGTAAAAACGACATCCATATAACCTTCGTCCCTTCAATTTGTTCTTTATGGAGACATAAATGGATGCAGATACACCACATAAACATTCTACCCTCTTTTTAATAACCGGCGATGATCTACTATATATATGAAGATGCTGAAAGTAGTATGCACACAAGCCAATCATGTTTGATGATAAAGCATATACTTTGTAACAATCTTATTCATTTATTAATAAAAAGTATTCATTTATTAAAGGCTTTTAATTATCTACATGATGCTGTTTTATAATATGTGATAAACCCATAGTTTTAAGCAATGCTTTTAGAATAATGATGATGATCATTCTAATGAGATCTAAATTCTTAGAAAGCTTAAAACTAAAATAGTTCCCAATCATTGGATTACTAAATTGGGGATTAGTGAATCCGGATAGATTGGTACATACGTTGCTTGCTCATTGGATGAGGATGATTGATCTCATGATCATTTGTGTGGAGACACTAAAGCAAGTATGTAGGTGCTTATTAGAGAATAAGTTCATTTGAACGTGGCTCGCTAAGGAATACCTAATGGAGTTTTATTTGCTGTCAATAGGAATTCTGTAGTGATAGTAGTACAAGTGATCCTTGACTTGAGATCATCATAGTATCTTGTGTATGATGAGTTATACTTTGACTTATTCCTTAAGACCCTTAGGGTATATCAAAGGGTATGCTTGGGTATAATAAGTTGTACATGGAGATAATGTATGATCAATAAAGAATTTACCACTTCTAATAAAAGAAGAGAAATGTCCTATATGATTCGATAAATGATAACCCAAAGTGAGTCCTTGGCCATATGTAATGAAATTAGAAAGGAGTTTCTAATTTGTATTATTTGAGTTGTGCATTTAAGAATCGAAATACATATAATTAAATAAAATAAGACTTGACAAAGAATTCCATGTCTTATATTTAATTGGGACATTGTATGGTGGAAGGATTGAATTGTATGCGGTAACTATTTACTCAAAGGTTCTTTTATGATTAATGTTGAAATCTATATTATCTCGGAAAGTCGTTGATCGCTAGGAGAAACTTATCCCTATTGAGAATAAATATTATTTATTTAAATAAATTAATTGTTTAATTTATTTATTTAAATAAGATTAGAATTGTTTCTAATTGATTTATTCACAACCGGTTTAATATGGAGAACCTAAAGGGTCACACCATAAAAGGAAGAATAATTATTTAAGAAGTTAATGGCATAATCGTAATAATATGTTATGTATATTTAATTTAATCTATGGTGATAGAATAAATTAAATAGCTTAATATTTATTATTTAATATTTTAGAAATATTAAATATAAATTAATAAGAGGAGTCTTATTAATATTATTACAATTATTATTATTTTAATTTCTAAAAGAGTTTAGGAATTAATTTAATATAAGTACTCTCATTTATTCCTAATTGGATTAGGAAGGAAAATTAGTTAAAGGAGTTTAATTAATTATCCCTAATAAGATTAGGGAGCTTAATTAATTAAAAAAATTTAATTAATTAAATAAAACCCAATTCCTTAATTGTTAAGATGGGTTGCCCACATCTATAAATAAGAGGAGTCTTATTATGGGTGGTATGGGTTGTTGAATTTAACAAAGTACGTAATAATTCCAAGTTGTTGGGAGTATGCCTTTTCTATAGAGATAGAAAACTAGGGTTAGCCAAATACCCATCTTCTTGAATTTTCTTCTTCCTTGGTGGATCACCTCTAGAGGCCAAACATTTGGGTGGCTAACGTTGATCAAAGGAAGGAACCAAACCCGGTGGATTCAAGATTGAACGCGAAAGGATTTGGAGGTGAACTTGTACCTGAGGAAGCTCGATCTTCAAGGTATGATTTATTCTTTATATTTTCGTTTAATTAATAATTGTGCATAAAGGGTGATCCGGTATATATGGTTTGTAAATTTTTTAAACTCGATTTTACACGCTTTACGCACTTTTTATGCAATTAGATTGCTTTATGAATATTACAAACCTAATAAAGTGGCATCGAGCCAAACCTTTATGCTAATTATTAATTGTTTTAATTTGATATGTATATTGATATGTGTTTAGAACAATTTAATTGGGCATAATTTTATTAGATAAAATTTATTAAATAAAAAAAAAAAAAACAAAAAAAAAAAATCGGGTCAATTTTTTTTTTGAAAAAACCGATCGGGCTTCATATTAAAATAATATATTATATGTTATATGACCCTTTATCAAGTATATATACCAGTTCCTTATCCGTAAAAAAACAAAGCAATGACAAGTTTTTTTTTTTTAATCAAAGATGGCTTTTTTTTTTTTGATGTGGCAGCATGTGCACGGTTTCATGGTTTCAAAAAAAAAAAAATTAACAAGAGCCGCACGGTTTTCAAGGGAGCTAAGATTAAGATGGCAGATTCATGTGTTTTTTTTTTAATTTAAGGGAACAGTTATATATATATATATATATATATATATATATTACGAATATATATATACATATATATATATATTATTAATTATTATATAATTAAAATAAAAGTTTATTTTAATTTTAAAATAAAAGGTTTATTTTAATATTAAAATATAAAGTTTTATTTTAATTTTAAATAATTTATAATTAAAATAAAAAAAAAGTTTATTTTAATTTTAAAATAAAAGGTTTATTTTAATATTAAAATAAAAGATTTATTTTAATTTTAAAATTAGAATTTCATGCTAACTAATTAGAGTTGGAATTGGATTTCATGCTAACTAATTGGAGTTGAAATTGGATTCTATTTTTTCCTTAAATAAAGGAGTTTATTTAGATATGAAATAGGATTTCAAATTATTCAAAATAAAAGAGTTTATTTGTGAATAGGAAAGAGAATCCATGTTTCCTTAAATAAAGGAGTTTATTTAAATATGAAATAAGATTTCATATTATTCAAAGATAAAGGAGTTTATTTGTGAATAGGAAAGAATATCCGTGTTTCCTTTAATATTTTTATTACATGGAATTGGATTCCATAATTAATTAAAATAAAGGAGTTTATTTTGATTAAAGATTTTGATTAAAATAAAATAGTTTATTTTATTCAAAATAGGATAAATTAAAATAAAATAGTTTTATTTTGATTTAAATTTGGATTAAAATAAAGGAGTTTATTTTGATTCAAAAATAGATTTTATACTAACTAAATTTGCCCATTAAATGATATCAATATATATATTAAATATTTATTATTCATGAAATGAATGTTATTTATCGATGCATATGGTGATGTGTATGATAATAAATGGGATTGATTATGGACTATTGACCAATATGATTGGATTTTATTTTAGTTGGATGCATGAATGTATGAGTTTTATTAAATGGGGTCTCAAAGACTGCCTTCTCTCTAATTTTTTCTTAATATAAATTCTATCTCCTCCTATGTACTTCCCTCGATCTACGATCAAGGTTTCTATTTATTTTAAAATAGTTATGTAATAGGAATAGTTAGAATTAATTTTTGAAGAATTAGAGATCAAGGAGCAAGGAGCGCTTGAAGACCCGTTTGTAATGGAGCCCTAAGTTTAAATGTAATAGTTATATTTAAATATTATTTCTTGCACCCTTGAGGTTTGACCTTTTGGTTCACTTGGTGGCTCTAGTGAACCAAACTAGAATAAAAGTCCATAATCAATCCGGGTAGAATATAGTATTCTATATGTGCATGCTTATATTATATATATTATATATTATGCAAACATGCTTCGCATGTTCATTAATATATGACGCGTATTTTATATATATATATGTGCACGCGCATTAAACAAGATGAGACAAATTAATAACAAACCCCTCAATTTTTATATTAAATCCTAAGCGTTCAAAGATATTTGGAATATCGAACGTCAGCTTTTAGCATGATAAAATTAATAGAGTATTAAATATTTAATATGAGTTTGTTGTGTCACCACAAGGCAAGTATTAAGTATTTAAGATGTTAATTTATCACATTTGATGCTTATAAAGAAAATTGAACAATATTATTTTGTTGTCACACCACAAGGATGATATTTTTCTTTTTGAATATATGGAGTGCTAGGTCGGACTTAACTTGGATAATTTTGATTCGGATGTGCCACCACTTGATCAATCAAAATAATCTAAGAGGCAAAATACAAGGAGTTGCATAGTTGATGTAATTGACAAAAGTTGTCTACCTATTTATTTATATATAGTTTGTTGTGTCACCACAAGGCTATATACATTTGAAATGGGATCCTTATTCTCACTAGCAAATCTTTAATTAGATTTT
This sequence comes from Panax quinquefolius, assembly GCA_020205615.1. NCBI lineage: Eukaryota > Viridiplantae > Streptophyta > Magnoliopsida > Apiales > Araliaceae > Panax > Panax quinquefolius. Next base: position 83,433,741 of record CM035155.1, read on the forward strand.
GCCGAACTATATATATTGAGGGTAATATAGTTTGAAGAAAATAGTGGGAATACCAATTTAAAACAAGACCTAATTTATTTTGGTAATTAATAAAAGAATGTATGTTAAAATGTTGTTAATTACAAATTTATTTACTGAATTTTTACAATGTCTAAAATTACTATCATTTATAAAGCATATTAGATGCTATTTAATCTGACCGAATTAAACGGATTGATTAAGGAATTTGAGAATAGTTCTCATGGTCAAAAGCTATCTTATGTCCTTAATACGCCTATCCTCGCGAATGGTTGCGCATAATGCCTCGAGGAAGAGATTGCTACTTTTAGAAAGTGGCAAGATGATGCACAATTATTCAATGATCATGCTCGCATCCATGAGTAATGAGCTTCGTCGTAGATGAAAACTATGGATGCTCCTACTATATTCCCGCACATCAAGTAGTTGATGGTGAGAAAGTAGGACCGATAGATATTAGATATCTAAGGAGCTCTTCCGATCTAGAATGGCAAATGGCACTATAAATATGCATAAAAAGTTCTTAACATAATCAATTTGATTGATCAATTAGGACAACCGGTTTTGTCATGGATGGAGAGTTGAGCCAAGATTTGATCTTGCACTCACTCCGTGACTCCTTTCACAATTGTTGTGAATTTTTCATATGAACAAGCTAGATATCGCCTTTGGCGATTTGCTTAACATGTTAAAAAATGTTGAGAGTCACTTTCCAACCAAGAAAGACCATGTCTTCTTGGGTAGGGGCCAAAGGATATTACGAAAGAAGAACGATTCAAAGAAGGTAAAATGAAAGGCGTAAACAAAGGATAATACTGAACAAAACCGATATAGATGGCAAAGGAGTTTGCTACCACCGCAATAAGCACGGACACCGGGAAAGAAATCTGCGAGAAGCATCTTGCAGAGGTTAACCAAAGAAGCTTAGTGAAGTTTGGTTACAAATACAAATTTGTTCATGATTTAAAATAAATTTTTTTTTAAGTCAAGGTTCTACTTGGGTATTGGATACCGACTTTGGTTATCATAAATATAGATTTATGAAGGGACCAAGCGTAGTAGAAAGCTAAACAAATATAAGTAATCCTATGTGTGGAAATGTAGCAAAGGTTGCCATATTAGCCATAGAAACTTATAGTTTAGCAAAGCTTCACGAGCAAATCTATTAAGTCAATAAGTTGTTATTGTATTCCGGTTCTTGTTAAAATATTATTTCCATTTTATTGTTGGACAATGAAATCTTTGGTATTATAATTAAGAACAATTGTTGTTCTATTTATAATAATAATGTTTTGTATAGAACTGAATATTACTTAATGGATTTTGTATACTGACTTATATGAAAATAATTTTGCATATTGAACAAATTAGTATAAGAAAAGGAGATGATCATTCAAAGAGTTGAATGTATGTATTTGCTGGAAATACAAGTATGAATTATTTGAAAGGTTCAAGGAATTCGAAGTGAAACAAATTGACAAAGTATTAAGATTCTTTGATTAGATCAAGGAATAAATACTTGTGCAATAAGTTTCTAGATCATCTCAAATGGTTTTCTCATAATGGACACATCCTGATACGCAATAATTGATTGATGTATCTGAATGAAAAATCGTACCTTGTTGGACATGGTGCGGCCCAAAATGATTTTACCGACATTCCAAAGATCCTTCAGGTCATGTCCTAGAAATGGTCGCATATCTACGAAAATGGTAACCTCAAAATCCATTTCCAAGACTCCATAAAAGTTATGGATGGAGGAGGATTCTAATCTTAAGTTTGTTAAGATAAGGGGTTCCAACTTATGTGAAAAAGGTTTCAAAAGGATAAGCTTGGGGACAAGATTTGACATGTATGTGATTGTGGGACATCCTAAAGTAAGTTTAGGGTATATGTTCTATAATCCTACTTAGCAAAAGGTGTTTATTATGAAACATCGCCCTTTTAAGATAAAGATGTTTATCATTAAAAGGGGCTAGTGGGAGGATAATAGATCTTGAAGAGTTCAAGAACCACAAAACACTATAAGTCAAATAAGAGGAACCTGTAGATTGACCTATTGTACCACAACCGAATCGTAAATCTGGAATAGTACTGAAGATACCTAGGAGGTATGGATTCATCATGGATGATGATGATGAGGTACACATCATAGAAGATGATGATCCAGAGTTACATTCGATGAGGTAAGACTTCTAGTGTGTACAAAAGGGTCGATGGGGCGTCAGTAAAATTTCTAATATTATATGTTGATATACTACGGATAAGGAATGACATACCAATGCTACAATCAGTAAAGATAAAGTTGTCTAAACATTCCTCCACGAATGATTTGGGAAGAGTATCTTAATTGGGGATATAAATCTATATAGATAGATTTAAGAGGATGCTCGACTTAACCCAAGGAACGTATATTCATTTGATGCTAAAGTCGTTTAGCATGGCAAACTCCAAGAGATGTCTCATGTTGATGAGCTATGGAGTGTATTTCTCTTAATAGTCCCCACAGACTCCTGAGAAGAGAGATCGCATGAGTGACAATCATGTATGCAATGAAATATACGAGACCTGATGTTGATCGGTCATATTCTGGAGAAGATCACTGTAAGACAGTGAAAAACATCTTAAAGTGCTTAACCAGCACTAAGGATGTGATCATATTCATGGTGGGTCTTAATTAAAACTAGAGGGCTTAACAGACTCAAGTTTTTCAGACAGACCAAGATGACAGAAAATCCACTTTAAGGTAAAGTGTTACCTTGAACGGTGGTGCAGTGAATTGGAAAGGTTACAAACAACAAAGAGTTGTTGGTTTAGTGATAAAGACAAAGTATATAGCTATAAATGAAGCTGCAAGTTGATTGTTTGGATTAAAAGTTCATTACAGAACTAGGAACAGTTCCTAAGTCTCATCTTGGATCTAAACATGTGTTGTGGCACTTTCATTTGATTATTAGAATCATTGAAAGATGGGAAATCACTATAGAGATAGTGGACTCTCATGAACAACATTACATATCCATTAACTAAAGCTTATCCAACAGCAGGATAATCGTCACTTAGAGAAGAAGAGTATGAGATACCATGACGATTGGCTTTAGTGCAAGTGGGAGATTGAAAGTAGTATGCACACAAGCCAATCATGTTTGATGATAAAGCATATACTTTGTAACAATCTTATTCATTTATTAATAAAAGTATTCATTTATTAAAGGCTTTTAATTATCTACATGATCTTTCGTTTTATAATATGTGATAAACCCATAGTTTTAAGCAATGCTTTTAGAATAATGATGATGATCATTCTAATGAGATCTAAATTCTTAGAAAGCTTAAAACTAAAATAGTTCCCAATCATTGGATTACCAAATTGGGGATTAGTGAATCCGGATAGATTGGTACATACGTTGCTTGCTCATTGGATGAGGATGATTGATCTCATGATCATTTGTGTGGAGACACTAAAGCAAGTATGTAGGTGCTTATTAGAGAATAAGTTCAATTTGAACGTGGCTCGCTAAGGAATACCTAATGGAGTTTTATTTGCTGTCAATAGGAATTCTGTAGTGATAGTAGTACAAGTGATCCTTGGACTTGAGATCATCATAGTATCTTGTGTATGATGAGTTATACTTTGACTTATTCCTTAAGACCCTTAGGGTATATCAAAGGGAATGCTTGGGTATAATAAGTTGTACATGGAGATAATGTATGATCAATAAAGAATCTACCACTTCTAATAAAAAAGAAGAGAAATGTCCTATGTGATTCGATAAATGACAACCCAAAGAGTCCTTGGCGAGGTAGAATAAAATTAGAAAGGAGTTTCTAATTTGTATTATTTGAGTTGTGCATTTAAGAATCGAAATACATATAATTAAATAAAATAAGACTTGACAAGAATTCCATGTCTTATATTTAATTGGGACATTGTATGGTGGAAGGATTGAATTGTCACGGTAACTATTTACTCAAAGGTTCTTTTTATGATTAATGTTGAAATCTATATTATCCGGAAAAGTCGTTGATCGCTAGGGAGGCTTATCCCTATTGTAGAATAAATATTATTTATTTAAATAAATTAATTGTTTAATTTATTTATTTAAATAAGATTAGAATTGTTCTAATTGATTTATTCACAACCGGGGTTTAATATGGAGAACCTAAAAGGGTCACATCATAAAAGGAAGAATAATTATTTAAGAAGTTAATGGCATAATCGTAATAATATGTTAAGTATATTTAATTTAATCTATAGTGATAGAATAAATTAAATAGCTTAATATTTATTATTTAATATTTTAGAAATATTAAATATAAATTAATAAGAGGAGTCTTATTAATATTATTACAATTATTATTATTTTAATTTCTAAAAGAGTTTAGGAATTAATTTAATATAAGTACTCTCATTTATTCCTAATTGGATTAGGAAGGAAAATTAGTTAAAGGAGTTTAATTAATTATCCCTAATAAGATTAGGGAGCTTAATTAATTAAAAGAATTTAATTAATTAAATAAAACTCAATTCCTTAATTGTTAAGATGGGTTTGCCCACATCTATAAATAAGAGGAGTCTTATTATGGGTGGTATGGGTTGTTGACTTTAACAACAAAGACGTAATAATTCCAAGTTGTTGGGAGTATGCCTTTTCTATAGAGATAGAAAACTAGGGTTAGCCAAATACCCATCTTCTTGAATTTTCTTCTTCCTTGGTGGATCACCTCTAGAGGCCAAACATTTGGGTGGCTAACGTTGATCAAAGGAAGGAACCAAACCCGGTGGATTCAAGATTGAACGCGAAAGGATTTGGAGGTGAACTTGTACCTGAGGAAGCTCGATCTTCAAGGGTATGATTTATTCTTTATCTTTTCGTTTAATTAATAATTGTGCATAAAGGGTGATCCGGGTATATGGTTTGTAAATTTTTTTAAACTCTGATTTTTACATGCTTCCGCACTTTTTATGCAATTAGATTGCGTTATGAATATTACAAACCTAACAGATGCCATTAACAACCTTTTAGGTGTTCAAATGGTTTGAGAAGATGAAAACCCCTAATTTTCTTATTTGATTTTGGCCTAATCAATCTCCCTATTTGAAATAGATTGAGTTGGAACCCTAGTTTGCAGTATTAAACGAATGAAAAAATCAGTGAGGCGAAGAAGAGTATAACCAGAAAATAATACATACCTTATAAATAAAACCTTCTTCCCTTTGATTTTTTATTCTTGTGGAGACTTAAACTGATGTAGAAAAATTGTTGAAATTTTCCACCCTTTTTGCAGCAATCGATGACGATCGACTAAGACAAGATGCCATTAACATTCCCCTGAGTGTTCGAATGCTTTGAAGAGATGAAATATAGTAATAACCCTAATTTTTCCATGCTGATTTTGGACGAATTGATCTCCAAGTTGGGTGTGTTCAACTACAACCCTTGTTTGCAAAAACCCAAATGCGTGAGTTTATAATGAAGGAGAAGTTGAGTTGTTTTGCCTGGTTCAAAGCAGAGTCATTTTTTCTTTTCTTTTAAAAAGTCACGTAGACAAAAATTCATGTTCAATTTAACAAAACTGAGCTTGAATTACCAGACTGACCCAATTGTAAAATTTTAATTAGTTTAATGGGTTAATTCAAAAAATTAAAAGTTCAGTTGTGAAATAGGTAAAACTTGCCGACTATAATGACTAAATCCAGTTTTACCGAAGATGTGTTTGGGAAAAGAAAAACCACCAACGCAGCCACCCAGCACCATGCAACACCTCGAGCCACCACAATCGTATTACATGTAATTAACACTGCCAACCAAATTTACAGATCTTCATATATATATATATATATATATATATATATATATATATAACAGAGAATAAAGCCGAAGAAATGAGGAGAGAAGACAAAGGAAGAAAGAAGAGAAGACGGGAAAAGAAAGAAGAAACGAACTTATTTAAGTTTCTTTTAAAACAATAATTATAGGGGGACATTTTTTTGCTGACATTCTAGCGACTTTTTTTTTTTGGTTTTTTTTTTTTAGTACCTCTCAAAAATATATATAGTATTTATTTAAACTGAAATTTTTGTAAAAAACAGTATTTTAAGTATAATTTAGATACATACAAAAAACAGGATCTATACAGTCTGTACAACCCTGTTTCTTGTATGTATCCAAATTACACCTAAAATCCTATTTTTTATAAAAATTTCAAGAAAAAATAAATATGTTTTGAAGACAGCTCACGCTACTACATGCAGTACACCACATCATTACTTCTTACAAAAACTATGCTTTGGAAACAAGAAAACAGTAATACTAAAATAGAAACAGATTCCCTTGTACCAATTGACAATAGTGGCTGAGGTGCTTTAGGAGAATAAGAAACTAAAATAAAACACATTCTTCCGGAACATGAATGACCTTCAGCCACAGGAAACAAGGGAATTGCTAATAATAATAATAATATCAATAGCTAAAAGTATCTTGATAACCTTAACGTGTAAAACAAAATAAAAATGTGACCATTTGTGCTAAAAGGAACATAACCCCACTATAAATACAAGGATTAATAAGAAATGACAATGAATACAATTTTTGTACTTGATCACAGTCTAGAATTATCTCTGGTCCATTGATTTGTAAAATATACAATGTGCCATGAAACTATCTTCTCACTGCTTGAATTTTCTTCAGGAAATATATATGATATATGCTATAAAAATATTTGTTTCGTATCACCTGTGTATACAGTTTGTCACAAGCAACCCAAAAATCAAAAATATGGTCCTTAATTAATAATAGGTTTTTCTAAATCTACTGTCATATTTGGTCCTCTTTCTCCTGATCCAGAATACTCGATGGGTATTGGAAGGTTTAGTTCCGAACAAACAAACTTAATAATATTTGCAGTCACAGCCCCAAAAGAAATCTTGTTTACTGTAACAGCAATAGCAAATCTGTTCTTTATGTCGCAAAAGCCAGTTGATCCACCCATTCCTGGGTGCCCAAAACCGACAAAGGAGCCATCCTTTGACTTAACTCTCTTAAATCCAAGCCCAAAGTCTCCATTCGGGGATATTAGATTCTCATATTGTCCAGAACCCAAGAACGCGTCATGAATTCCTGGATCACTAAAAATCTTGGCATTATTTTGACGACCCTCAAGCTCAGCCCTGGCAGTTGTAATATTATTGCTACTGCTGCAACTATTGTCGTTAGGAAGCCTGGAGTAGGTGTTTCGATCGTGCCTACTATCAATGGAATTACCGTAATTTGCCAATTGTTCAGAACTATCAGATATGCTCAAGGCTCCATTAAATTCCCTAGTATTGGGACCTTTACGCTTCTTATAGGTTTTCTTGAGATTGAATTTGGGAATATGGGGGTGGCTGCCAAGTGGTGGCTTGGAAGAAGTGGAGTGTGGTGGTGGGATCACACCATGATCAGCCAGGGCAGCATAATAACGAGAGCAAGTCGCTGGCAGAGCAATGTCCATTAGCCGCAGGTAATATGGCACGACGAACATTCAGTGCATTGAATAAGGCTGGAAGGGTAGTAAGGAGCTGGAGAATATTGTCAGGCTGGAAGGTGGATGGAAGGTCACTCCGGCTGCTAATTGCTGAGAACTTGCTGAGATCATCATTATCTAGTGCAAGTGTGGCAAGTCGAGATTCCAAACCTGCAGGAGATCATTAAACGTTACAAACTTACGAAAATCAACCGGTAAAAGTAGATAAAATTGTACTTGCATTTGCCTCACAGAAAGACATAAAATCTATAATTGCCCGAGCTTAATAATTGGTGCCTGCAAGGGATATACTCCCTCCATCCCATTTTGGATGTCTTGGTATTGGCAGAATTTAGGATGTGTCCATTGACATTGACATATTTATATATAACAATTTTAACTTTTTTTGTTTGATATTGCAGTTTAGACGCATAAGAATAGTTTTGCAGATATACTGGAAACTATTGCTTCTAAATATATTTTTGAATTTCTTAATAGCCCTACATAAACATGGTTTTGAGCATTTAGTCATGACAAATAAAGTAGAAGTGTAGAACAGGACTGCTAAATATTACTACCTCCGTTCAGAAAAGATAATGCATCCCATCTGTTGTTGACTTCTATACGAATATCAAGGTTTCCATTCAAAACACTTTTATCCTAATGACATCAATTGCTACCCAATTAAAATTCACACTCCAACTGTTCCAAAATTAGTGATTACATTTGTACAACGAGCGACTTTTAAGGACAATTTTAATTTTTCAAACTTATCCCTAATAATGGCTAGAAATGTAGTAGTGGGTGGCATGATAGTACTATATCGAGTAATAAAAGTAAGACAAGTTAGGAACTTCATGTCACTTTATAGTCTAAAAATATAATTATATCTCTAAATTTGGAATGAACCAAATGAAAAATGTCTCCAATTTTGGAACAGAGTAAATAACAAACAAAAGCTTATTGTTGTTCTCATCATATATGGGCTAACTATACATGTTTGTTTTATTACATTTGTACCCTCTTGGAATTAGTGTATACTCCCTATAGGGGTGCACAAAAGGCCCGCGGACTGCGACCTGGCCTTGGTTCGGCCTGAGACCGGCCTTGTCAAAGTCTGGCTTGGTCAAGGCCTGGACCGGTCAGGCCTGGCCAGAAAGCTAAAAAAAGGTTGTTGTTTGAAAGAAAAAATCCGGTCTGGACTGGCTTAAAGCCCAACCTGGACCGGCCAGTGGCCTTAGTTCTGCTTGGCCTAGCCTGATCTAGAGCCTTAGGCCTGGCCTATTCACACTAGGTCTATTTTTATTTTAATATCTTAGAAGCCCAGCCAAACATGTCATGATATTAAAAATATATTCAAATTGGACCAACACATAACTTGTGTTAAATTGAGGAGTCCCTTATAAAAGGAAAGCTTCCTTTTAAGACTTTTGTCTTCTAAACAATGTGGGACTTAGATCTAGTTATTATGTGCAATCCTAATAACAACCCACAACTAACCTTTGCTTACACATACATCCAAAAGAATTTTGTTATATCAGAATCCTAATATCCTCTGATGGAACATAAAACTAAAGAAATCCTTCTCGACACAGTAAACCCACATCAAAGTTGTCCTTGTATTATTCAATATGAGTTGAACCTTGGAAATTTCAACAAAAACCAATCGCATAACACACAATTAGTAAAATCCAATTCTTTGTCCAAAGAATCTCCGGCAATCGGCCAAATTACCTCAACCAGCAACCAATCTTCCCTCAGAAAATCAAAAGCTCCACCACCCTGTTTCACGATTTATCTCAAATGTCAGATTCTCCGACTCCCAATTCTATTTTTTCCCGGAAAATTCAAATTCTTCAAGACCCAATTCCTAATTATCTCTAGTAAAACAAAAATCTCGAACAAAAACCTCAAAATTTTCCGGGAAAAATTAAATGTTCCAATACCCAGATCACATATCGACAAAACCAAATGACCCAGCAAGAAACTAAAAATTTGTATAAAATGGTGGTGATGGTGATTTGATCGAGACCAAGACTAGACCACGATCAGGAAAAGATGAGAAATATCAGAAGGTATTGGATTGGAATGCCAGGGTATTGCTAGAATGTCAGTATGATCTACAATGGATACTTACAGAGGATGTTCTTTTTTTTTGGCGGACAGCGACCTTTACAGGAGGTTGAGGCTGTTGTGATGAATGGGTAGCCCATCCTTCACATAGTTAGTAGATCAGAAACCTTTCTCTTGCAATAAAATAGTTAGCAACCTGTCCCCTTAACATCCAATCTGCAAGCAAGCTGGTTTGAATTTTTTTCACACATTTACAAGTTTAAGAGTTGTAATAGGAGTCCCACATTGGATTTAAAGGGTTCTAACTCCAACTTCATTGAGTATTTGTCAAATTTGTTTATCTATTTGCATTTTTAAAGTCCAACATTGTCTAACATTGTTAACTTGACTTACATTTTTTTTATAAATAGTGTCAAGGCTAAATTTTTGAAGTAAACTAAGTATGGAAAGGCTTAGACCGGCCTGGGCCTGACATGCAAGCTTCTTCAGACTAAGCTTTTAGCTCAATTATCTGGCCCGCCTGGTCAATGGTCAAAGCCTGGCAGGCCTAAACCAGCAATCTGTTTGTGCATGTCTAACTCCCTACTTTCTAGAATTAGAGAAAATTTTGATTTTTTTAATGAATTATAAATCTTAAAATTCAATATCAGGAACTATAACTATTGTAAACTTATTAAAAAGTAGTACTCCTCTCTTTCAAAATATAAGATCACTTACATTTATAAAATATAAATATAAAGGCAAGTGAACTATTATTTTCTGAAGAAAAAATGAACCATCATTTTGTTGCTTTCAAATCTCAAGTGAACTAATATTAATTTAGAATTTCAGAATTTATAATTGAGTTTGTTGTCAAATAAAGTAGCTTGTAAGGCTGAAATGGAATTTCCACTAGTATCTCCCAATCTTCTACGGTGAGTTATAGATTAGAATCCATGGGTTTATCACAAACCTAACCCATGAAATCCCAATATTGGTAAATCTAGAACATACATTCTTTAAGAAAGATTACCATCTTGGATTGAGTCACCTTGGTCCCCAAATACTTTAACGTATTCAAGGAATGTGTTTTAAGTTTAGTGTGGAGAAAGGAATTCAACTCCTCACCATTGCATTACTCACTAGAGCTAAGCCCCCGCCTGTTCGAGGCCTTTACGATTGATGTTTATCCCCAAACCAAAATATCGGGAGACTTTTTTTTTTTTTAACACCCGTAGAGCAGAGACAAAAGTCATCCTTAGTGATCCGACGGTTAAAACGTTAACATGCACCACCAACAGAATACAACAATTATTAGAATGGTTATAGAAGATAGAGTTATCAAACCCACTCCTCCAGTTATCCAAACTCCATACCAACCTCAACGAATTTATGTTCCTACATAAGTAGAAAGTTGAGATAGTTTTGGGAAGTCATTGCCTATGCAATTATAGTGTGATAATCAGGCAGCCCTGCATATATAGCTTTAAAGCCAATGATTTTACTATATTGAGGTGGATTGTCACCTTCTTTGTGAGAAATCGAACATAAAAAGCTCATAATTACTACTTATTTTAAACTGTTGAACATTTGATGACAGATTTTTCATAAAAGCACTTATGATGGGGGGTTGGATTGACAACAGCTATAACAAGCTGAGCAAGATCAATATATATGCTTCAACTTGAGGGGGAGTGTTCTACAGATTTGATATGCATGAGACAGACTACTACTAGTTCACTATTAATAAGGCTTCACAAATTCTTTTCCACCTCTTCTCAAGGTTATATTACATATTTACATGTACAAAGAGTTGTAGAACTCCTTGTTAAAGAAGAAATCAAAGGAGGAAGCACTTAGAAATCAAACATATTAACAATTTAAGAAACATATATTTATTTATTTACTTTGTTTGATTCTAGGATTGGTAATGATGCAAAGCCTTCAAAAGATTTGTTTAACGTATAAATTATCTTTCCACAAAAATAAACATATTATTTCATTAACACGAGCAGTGTTCTAAAAATCCCCGCCTAGATTCGCCTAGGCCCCCCGCCTAGGTGTTAGGCCCCCCTTGGCACCCCGCCTAGGTGCTAGGCCCCCGACACCTCACCTAAGCCCAAGGCGGCAAAAAAATCCTTCTAGAAAATTAGGCGGGACCTAGGCGGAGAGTTTTTTTATTTTATTTTAATAACTACTCAAACCAAATCTTGATATATTTATTTTTCTAATGATTTACCATATTCATAATACAGATTATAACATATCAAATCACAACAAGAAGTGAATCATATCAAGTCAAAATAGATAATTTTATTATAGTTGTAATTTTTTGAACTTGTACCAACTTTAAATTATATAAATGATGATACATTTGTAATATTTAATTTAATTCAATATAATTCTTAAATTTATGTTTAGTTTCTTAAGTTTTAATATAGAATTAAATTCTTGAAATTTTAAATTTTATTATTTAATAATAGTAATTTTGTTTATGAATAAAATTAATCGTTAAAAATATGTTTGAACTTTGAACAATTGCATGTTTGTGTTTGAACTTTGACATTAACAATATGAATGTGTTTGAACTTTAACCAAATGTCTTTATTATCTTTATCATAAGTTGTTTTGCTTTATATTATTGTTTTGTTTGGATAAATATAAGATAAAATATTAAAATTGGCTTAAAATAAAAAATCCTCTCCTAGGCCCTTGAGCCCCGCCTATGCCCCTAGGCACTAGGGTTCCCCTCCGACACCGCCTCCCCCGCCTAGCGCCTTTTAGAACATTGAACACGAGTACACCACTAGTTTCAAAAGTATTTGATTACTGAGTTTTACATATCAATCCTACGTGCTAAGTAAGTAGGGGAGTCAATTATTGTGTGAACAATAAGCCAAGACTTCCGCCTATGCTAGAGATCTATTATGCGAGGACACAATCTTTCATAAGTCTGCTACTTAACACTGTAAAATCATTTGGTTAAAAGTAGCTTAAAATACATTGGTCATAGAACTAATTTGGTTACTCACAAAAGTTATTAATTATCAGGTACTATTGCTAAAGCATATATGGAAAGGAGCAAGAGCTATTCTGAGCAAAAACGTCTGCAAAGCATCCACACTTAAGATGAGAGAAATCATAGTAATAGAGCATAATTTTCATCGTGCCTGGTGGAATTCCAACATATAGCTCGCCTTCAATGTTGAGAGGGTGAACGAAAGCTTCTTCCAGAATCTCCTGAAACTTCTTTCCAGAGGCATTCTGGACAATCAGATCACATCATTAAATAAGTAGGAAGTTAACACTGATATGACCAATGTCAAACATCATTGTGAAAGAATCTTTATTTCCTAAAGTCATCCATGAAAAAATGGACACGTAACTATTCCCATAAAAAAAAAAATTATTAAATCTTATCAGATAGTCAATAGATGTGGCACAAAGTGGACAAATTGTGAACAAATTATTAAATCATAGAAAATGATGAGAAATTTGAAGTTTGAACTTTGAATATATAAATGATGGCGAATTAGTGATTTTCATATTCCTCCGACTCTTTGAAGTCAAATTATGATATTTTCAAATTCAAAATTGATATGAATTATTTTCATTTTAGATAGTACAATTATGAAAATTATAAACTACAGTAAAAACTACTACAAAGTACACAATTGCTCATATTTTTGAGTTGCATCCAGATCATTAGAACTTTCTCTTATAGTTAAATCACTACCATTCATGTTGGTTCTTATCCGGAACCCTCAATCCCGAACCCTCAATCTTACCACAACTAGAACTATAAATGTAATTGTTCTTTGTAATTGTCACTATCACTTACAATGTCGGTCTCAATAAAGATTCAAGATAATTTCAAATTCAAAATTGATATGAATTCTTTTCATTTTATATAATACAATTATGAAAATTATAAACTACGTCAAAAGTACTACTAAGTACAAGATTTATGTGTTACCTTATAAATATCAAGGGGAGATGTGAGATTTTGCTCAAGCCTCGAGTGTTCATATTAATTTTACCCTTTATTTTAAAGTAAAATTTTCCAGGATTGTGTAAAAGCAATGGAGAATTTTATCTGTTAACCTTGCTGCATTCAATTCTTACATAACAATAACAAAACGCCAGGGAAAAGTGCATGATTGACAATGCCACTGACATCTAGATAATACAAAGTGCCAACAGTTTGAAATTTAGGACAAATTATCAAATTTGAATCTGACCTGTTTGCAGTATGCTGAATATTAGACATTGAAGTATTTAGGACACTATGATCCTATTTTAAGTACACATTACTAAAGACCAATATTTACTTTTATCAAGAGTTATGGATGAGCAAAAAGTTACACAACATACGAAATCAGTTATCTTAAAAAAAAAAGAGTCAAGTAACAATACCTCAACAATGCCACCACATAACCAACCAAAAGATAGATAATGATAAAGCTGTTTCTCGCCAGGTAAAGTCTCAGGGACAGTATTAGCAATGCAATTTAGGCATTCATCCCAGTCGCACATTAGTAAAGGACTTTCCTGACTAAGATCGGAAAGAGCATTGTGCATACCAGATGTATGGTTAAGGACATGATGAACCTACACAAATGAAAAGGTAATATATAGTATATTGTAAGACATTTCTTTTCACATGTAGCATTGTTTGATTGGTGATCCAAAAGTAGGAAAAAAGATCAATTCCAGTTACAATTGTTTATGCAGTTGAGCTTTTCAAATCAAAAACAGTACAAAAAATTCAAATTCAAGACAAAACTTTTAAAAGATAGCTACTAAGCTGGTCCCTCTGCAAATCCAAACACAATAATCTACCAAAACTTTCTTTGCCAATAACCAGAAAGAAAACATGATTATGACAATGTCCCAGAGGAGGTGAGAGGACACCAATTGGCCACTAAAATTCTGAGCTTTCCTCTCCATCCAAATGCAAATCACATGTCAATGCTGGCATAGCACCTTATCATTTCTTGATGCAGGACAAGGTTGAAGTAAGGAATAAAGAGTTAAAGAATAATTACCCAAAGGCCATGTTCACATAAACTAGTGTAAATATCAATAATACATCTACTTAGAGCCGTTCGAGAATGACTTATTTTAAATGACTTATAAGTTGTTTTAAGTTGTGACTTATAAGTACGTGTTCGGCATCAATTTGACTTATAAGTCAAAAATTAAGTTAAAACAAATTATGAAGGTGTTCGGCTCATAATGACTTATAAGTTAAAATAAATGTGAAAATTACTAATAAGGACATTAATAAAAAGAGGGGCAAAATAGACATTACATTTGGTCAAACTAACTTATTTTAAAATGACTTATAAGTCATTTAAAAATAAGTTACAAATACTTATTTTTTTTGACTTAAAACTCAACTTATAAATAGAAAAATAAGTCATTCCCGAACAGGTGAATAGTAACAAATGACTTATAAGTTGGTTTGTACCAACTTATAAGTCATTCCCGAAGAGGCTCTTAAACCAGTGTAAAGGGACTTATTAAGCTATTCTAATCTTATATACTAAAATAAACTAATTACAATTGATTTATCTCATCAAAATTTTCTAAATTTTCTTTCTTTCATCATAATCATTTCTCCCCTTCATTGAAAAAAATTAATCAAAAATGTCTAATTTTTTTTTTCTTTCATCATAATCATCATCGTTCTGCCCTTCATTGACAAAAATTAGTCCTCGGATTTTATAATGTGATAGGATTAGGGGACATTAACAAAGGGCAGTCATCCATTAAGCTTGAACATTGTAGGTCCGAAAATGAGGGAAGAGAATTAGGCGAGTTCCGTTTGCCAATCCAATGGCAGAACCCTTTAGGGGGGCTGTGTGTAGAGTATGTCAGGGTTGTAAGAAAGGGAAGTCTCGTAGAGACTAAATCGGTAAATCCTCAAATGACTATGTCTTGTGTAGTCCATGTCTAAGAGAATTTAATCTTGTGGAGACTAAGTTTAAAAGTTAGAGAGCTCTACAGAGTGAATGTTTCAATTTTTAGAGAGAGAGAAGCTCTCAACTTAGGGGGTGTTGCCTCTTGCATGCGCCCACATCAAGCTTGTGCCACATACTTATGTCATGCCTATGACACTTACAACTTGTGACTTACAAATTTCAACTCAACAGGTGTTGGAATGGCATTTCAAAGTCCGAACTGTCCTAGTTCCCTAGTCACCAAGTTGATTTCCTCGCCAAATCCTGATGTCAAAGTACTCTCTGACCCTCTGCCAAAAGTCGAAGGCATCCCATTCATCCGGTTGAGAGGAATTTTCTGTTGGTCTTCCTATGTCGGAGCTGAAAAATACTGCATCAAACTATAAATTGTCCATCGGTGGCTCTTCTTTTGTTGGTTTTGCAATATAGTTATGAAGAGTCGGTCACCTGCAAATTAATCATTGTCCTGCAGTTGTCTTCTTCTTCATTTGATTTTGTCGCTTTAGATTGATAAACCAAATCAGGATAAACATCTTTTGTTCCTGAACAAAATACCGGCGAAATAACGTTCGGATGCTTCCTCGTAACTTGTTTTTAGAGCTTCAAGGATTCACTCATCCCATTTTAAATAGTCATGCAACAAATAGAGAATAAGTCTTTCAAGCATGTTCAAAGTCGCGGTAACGGCCTATGTTTCGAAAGGTCATTTTTTGACTTGGTTTCAGTTTTGGTGTTGGTACCAGGCGAAACACACCGTTAGCTAGTTAGTAGCTTCAAAAAAAAGTAAAAAAAAATTGTGAAAAAATTTAAATAATAAAAAAGATAAATCAATTAAGTTAAAAAATTATCCGATTACACACAACATTGTCCAAGTTACAAAATGACGTCTCACGATATGTTTAAACAATTTTACGTTTGAATAAAGTTAATATTGATATTATCTTAGCTCAAATGTTTGAGCACACATGTTTTGCATAATTTAAGTACAATTTAACTTAAATATCTTTAAGTGAAATTTTTTCAACTTGTACTTAACTTGGGATTATATAGGTACAATTTAATAATAATTTAAATATAATTTTTTAAAACTAATTCTATATGTTAAAGTACATTTTTATATTTTTAAAGTTATACGTAACGAGGTGCTATCAGGTACATTTTAAGTACAATTTAACTTGACTAAGTATATATGAAGTACAATATTTTTTTATTTATTTTTTAAGGTATACTTAACTAAGTACTACATAGGTATAATTTATAGATAAAATGTCATTCTCTTTTGTCATCTCCCTTTATACCTTTTAGCATATTCGATATTTATTTTTTGGTGTGGCATTTTTCCCCTTTACACCGTAAATTCTCCTTTATTTGGTCTGAAACTACTACGTTGCACCAAGATTTCTCATTTATTTGGTCCGAAACCGCTACGTTACGTCGAGCTGCAGAAATTTAGCCAAAAATTACTATTTACATGAATAATTCCTATTTTTGTGAAATGTGTGTCAAGGTTGTGGTTCGGCACCGACTGATACCTAACCAATACACCCATATTTCGGCATAATGGCCGATTCGTTAACCATGCTTTTAAGTTTCTCATGCAACACAAATACTCTATGCTCTCAAGTTGCACTATTTTATGCCAAAGAAAGTCAGAATTGTTAAACCTGAAAATGAAATTTTTCTTCTACTCTATTTCTATACTCCTTTTTTTAGACTTTTTTGTTAGTCTTTCTATCAGACTGGTTCAGTCTTTTTTTAAAACTTAAATAAAAAATCAAGGAAAAACATATATGGGGTAAGCCTAGAAAGAAAGGAAGTTTTCAAAATAGGAAAGTTCAAGGACTAAACTGTCAAAGAAAACAGTTCAAGGGTTAAAATGGAAAGTTCACAAAACTATGAGGTACCAAAACTTTAAATTGATTTTGCACAGGCATGGCATGATGACTACTTTTTGCCACTAATTTTTTCTTTTTCTTATGCAGCAGGATTCATGAACCCCTCCCCTCCCCTCCCTCCCTCCTCCCCCTCCCCTCCCCCCCCCCCCTTTCCCTTAATTTGATTTTGCACAGGCATGGCATGATGACTCACTCCTACGAAATGCAGAGGCAGCCTAGGCGTCCTCTCCGTCGCCTAGGTCCGCCTAGGGAATTTTAAAACACTGTACTAATCTACTATAATTGAAAGATATCTTAATATATGATGTGCATTGGGATGTAATCCAAACGGAAGCGGATATGTTGAAAAGAAACCATTTTTTTCAGAGGTGCTGACCCGCAATGAAGCAGAGATGACTAACATGTCATTTTCAAAAGAAAAGTTTGTGTCATGGTCTATATTACTCGGACTCGGGTGCGGGTACGAATCTAGATGTCGGGCACGTGAAAGTCAAAAAATAAAGGATGCGCGGATATAGATCCGAATTTGGACACGGGTACGGGTAGGGTTGTTCAACAAATTCGGTAATTTCGGTTTTCAAGGTGAATCGGACCGGTCCAAACTGAAAGGTTTGGTACAAAAAAAATCGGTTCGATTCGGTACCGATTCCGGTTATCAGTTTCATAGGTCCGATACATACCGGACCAAACCGGTTGTGCCGGTCAAAATCCCTTTTTAAATAATTTTTTTACTTAGCCTTGTAGAATTGGCTTAAAGTCTTCTCAATTTATAAAATAGAAATAACACAAAAAAAGACATAATAGAATATTTAGGACTTGATGAAATTATTGGTGGTCTCCCCTATTTATAAAATAGAGGTAAGACAAGAGAACACAAATTAGATAATGTGGGATATTGGTAAGACAAGTGAACACATATTAAAGAACACATATATATGATTGTTTGGAAGTCCCACATTGATTAATAAAAATTTAAGAAAGTTTTTCTTATAAAAAACTACCAGTGCAGGTTAAGTACTCAAGTCCCACATTGGTTAATTGGTAAAAATCTAAGAAAGTTTTCCTTATAAAATGAGTACCAAGGAAAGCCTTAATAGTTGGTGGTTTACAAGTTTCATATTGATTAAATTGGTAACAGTATAAAGAAATTAGATAAACTTAAATTATTTATCAATAAGTTGGGAAAGCCCCACACTCTTGCAACTTTAATACGAGATCTGCTCCAAAGTCTAGAATAAAAGTCTTAATTAATTAATTGGATAAAATATGGTTGTTTGCAAGTCCCACGTTGATTAATAAAAATTTAAGCAAGTTTTTCTTATAAAAAGACTAACAAGTGAAGGCCTTAATACATGGTGGTCTCCAAGTCCCACATTGGTTAATTTACAAAAGTCTAAGAAAGTTTTCCTATAAAAAAACTACAAGTGAGACCTTAATAGTTAAGTCTCACATAGATTAATTTATAAAAGTCTAAGGAAGTTTTCCTTATAAAAAGACTATCAAGTGAGAACTTAATAGCCAAGTCGCACATTGGTTAATTAATAAAAGTCTAAGGAAGTTTTTCTTATAAAAAGACTACCAAGTAAAGTTTTTCTTATAAAAAGACTACCAAGTCTTTTATTTTTTCTTGGGCCGAATTTTGGCTTAAAGAAGGCTGGGTCTGGTACAAGTCTTGGACTGCTTAACCTTGGGCCTAATTTTGGCTTAAAAGAAAGTCATGGGCTGCACTTTCTTGGGCCGGTTTTGGTTTAAACTTGGGCTGAGTTTTGGCTTAAAATGGAGCCGGTTCTAGCAAGGTAAAAACCGGAACCGATCCGGTACCGGTACCCTCTTTTGGCTACTATCAGTATCTGGTCCGGTTCGGTCTGATTTTTTACCAGTGAACACCCCTAGGTACGGGGATACGGTATGTTATGATTTTTTAACAATTTTTTTGCTCTAGGGACTAAAGTGCAAAAATATAAAGAAACAAGGGCAGAAATAAAACTTCAGAGGCTGAAATGGAAGAAAACAAAACTACAGGGACTGATATGTAATTTTTCCAGGGCTATTTTGAACTTTCAAAAAACCTGAGGGACTAAATTAAAACATTATAAAAACTTTGGGGTACCTAACTGTACTTTTCCAGAGGATATTTAATATTCCAGATCTATTTCCATTCTTCACATGACATTCTTCACGTCATGCGGGAGTAAGGGACAGTAGCGCTTGGGGATGAAAATTTATCATGTTTGATATCTCCGATCTCTTCTTCTTCTTCAGTCGATCTCTTATTCTTCTTCAATCGATTCTTCAGCCGTATCCAGATTGAAAGTGTCTCACCCGACACAAATCCCGCACCCGCACCCGTGTCGGATCGTGTCGACGCAGGTACTCCATCAGAAATAGGAGAGTCCGAGTAACACATGTCATGGTTATTTATAAAAAGACTAAGTAAAGTTTTTCTTATAAAAAGACTACCAAGTCTTTTATTTTTCTTAAATAGAATTTTGGCTTAAAGAAATTTGGTCTGCAGTACAAGTCTTGGGCGCTTAACCTTGGGCCAAATTTTGGCTTAAAAGCAAGTCTTGGTTTGCTCTTTCTTGGTAGGTTTTGGTTTAAACTTGGTAGAGTTTTTGGCTTAAAAATGGGGCTTGCTTCTAGCAAAGGTAAAAAGCGAAACCGATCCGTCTCGCAGTACCCTCTTTTGGGTACTTTCAGTATCTGGTCCGGTTCGGTTTGATTTTTTACTATTGAACACCCCTGGGTACGGGGATACGTTATGTTATGATTTTTTAACAATAATGTTTTTAATTATATCACCAAGTTTTTTTTTGCTCTAGGGACTGAAGTGCAAAAATATAAAGAAACAATGGCAGAAATGAAACTTCAGGGGCTGAAATGGAAGAAAACAAAACTATAGGACCCACATGTAATTTTTCCAGGGGCTATTTTTAACTTTCAAAAAACATGAGGGACTAAATTAAAACATTATAAAAACTTTGGGGTACCTAACTGTACTTTTCCAGAGGATATTTAATATTCGAGATCTATTTCCATTCTTCACTTGACATTCTTCACGCGTGCGGGAGTAAAGAATTAAATGCGGGAGTAAGGACGATGGCGCTTGGGGATGAAAATTTATCATGTTTAATATCTCCGATCTCTTCTTCTTGATCGATCGATCTCTTCTTCTTCAATCGATTCTTGAGCCGTATCCAGATTGAAAGTGTCTCACCGACACAAATCCAGACCAACTTTTGAGTGTCGGATCGTGTCAACGCGGGTACTCCATCAAAAATAGGAGTCCGAGTAACACATGTCATGGTTATCTATAAAAAGACTACCAAGTAAAGTTTTTCTTATAAAAAGACTACCAAGTCTTTTATTTTTTCTTGGGCCGAATTTTGGCTTAAAGAAGGCTAGGTCTGTTACAAGTCTTGGAATGCTTAACCTTGGGCTAAATTTTGGCTTAAAAGCAAGTCTTGGGCTGCTCTTTCTTGGGTCGGTTTTGGTTTAAACTTGGGCTGAGTTATGGCTTAAAAATGGGGCCGTTTCTAGCAAGGTAAAAACCGGAACCGATCCGTCTTAAATACCCTCTTTTGGGTACTTTCGATGATCTGATCCGGTTGATCGATTTTTACCGATGAACACCCACAGAGTGCGGGGATACGGTATGTTATGATTTTTTAACAATAATGTTTTTAATTATATCACCAAGTTTTTTTTTGCTCTAGGGACTGAAGTGCAAAAATATAAAAAAAACAATGTAAATGAAACTTGAAATGAAATGGAAGAAAACAAAACTACAGGGACTGATATGTAATTTTTCCAAGGGTTATTTTGAACTTTCAAAAAACCTGATGGACTAAATTAAAACATTATAAAAACTTTGGGGTACCTAACTGTACTTTTCCAGAGGATATTTAATATTCCAGATCTATTTCCATTCTTCACATGACATTCTTCACGTCATGCGGGAGTAAGGGATAGTAGCGCTTGGGGATGAAAATTTATCATGTTTGATATCTCCGATCTTTTCTTCTTCAGTTGATCTCTTCTTCTTTCTTCAATCGATTCTTCAGCCGTATCCAGATTGAAAGTGTCACCCGACACAAATCCAACATCCGCACCCGTGTCGGATCGTGTCGACGCGGGTACTCCATCAGAAATAGGAGAGTCCGAGTAACACATGTCATGGTTATCTATTAAAATAAACTAATTACAATTTATTTATATTGAAATAATAATATAAAATAATTAACCAATAATAATCTCCTAAGAAAAGATCTCATTTCCTTGATGCAATTAAACTCTTTCTATTTTACTTTTTCATTTCAATTCTCCTTTCCAAAGAGGGATATCTTTCTTAACAGTTATTGATCTCTCATCTAATTAGGCAAAAAATTAGCATACATTATGGGAATCAAACTTCCATCGAAGAGAAAGCAAATGAAAAACTTTAATAAAAGTTATTGTAGAACCAAAATTAACTTTTATCCTCATCATCTCTCCTCTTGACAAGCTTTGAAACCTGGTAAGAAGAAACTCTTCCACTCCCACTCAAAAAACCAAACATTCACTGCACCTTTTATTTCAGTCTTCTATACGTCAAGAGACTCTTTCACTCGGTTTTTTTAAAAAAAAAAATAGAAAGTAAAAATCCCAAATAACGAAATTCAAAACTTCCACACCTCGAGTTAGTGGAGAAACACATGAAAACTATCCTCACAAGCCTGCAAAACACATCACACCAAAGTCCAGAGAAGACCAAAAGAAAAGTTATAAGTTAAGAATGAGCTTTTGCCTTCCAAATATAATAGTCCAAAAGAAATGTCTTAATTTCATTTAGACTACAAAATTAAGAGAATAAAGACTTGCAAGAAAAATCCTAAATGAAACAATTGTTCAAAGACGCTTAACAGACGAAGTGGATATAGAAAACGAACAGAGTAAGAGGAGGAAAGTAAAATTAATAACCTCATAGTAATTCAAATTATGAAAGAATGTATGTTTCAAGACACTTCAACTGCAATGGTCAAAATAAATCTGGTCACAAATGCATTATGGAGTGACAAAACTTAATATAAAAAAAAAAAGTAACCAGAAAGGGAAAATCACACAACCAAGCATCCTCCAAGAGCAAAAAAAATTTGTCATCTCCCATCCTATATTAAGCAGGGACAAAAGACGCCTAACCCTGAGAGATAAACTTTTGGAGACTTGTATGAGTAAAAGAAGAGGTAATAAATAAGCTCTGATGCCAATGGAGGTCAAACTTACTTTATTCACTCATATATGGGAGAGGTGGAGTCAAAAGGGAATCGTCACAACCACTTACGGACTAAGGAAAATTCAGATTCCCAAGCCTAAATTGTCCTCTTCCCATGGCTGACACACTTTCTAGCTCACCAAATGTTTCCAATCCTCCCCCGTTCCATACCAAAAGAAACAACACATAATATGCTCCACAAAGTTTGAAAATCCTACTAGAAGCTTAAACTGAATACTGAACATATAGGCTTTTATGAAAGTAAGTTTACTCCCAAGAGAGAAAAAAAAATCCTTCCATCAAATTAATATCTTAACAAACGGTCAACAACAAGTGGACTACCAGATCATGGAAGGTAAATGACTTGTGATTTTCCCCTTAAGGAACCATAAAAATACATCATGGAAAGTGATTACACTACACAGCCAATCAAGGAAGCGCACAAATCTAAGAAATGACTATGCTAAACTATAGTTAGCCATGTAGACTATAACCCCATAGACACTCTAACACCCTTCTTACGGACAGTGCAACGCATCACCAGGCATGCCTCCACAAAAGTACTAATCATTCTACAAAACATATGAACCAAAAAAGTGAAATGAAAGGGAGACATAGGATCCTTAACGCACCACCCTAGACGTTCGAAAACGTAATTTAACTATTAATAATGACATGAAAAGAAAGAAGACCAACAACCACGATTTGAAGACTACCACCTACCTCCAGACCCCTTTCGCTCCAACACCCTGTCAAGGAAATCTGATGCAGGACAAGCCGCTAGACTTGGTTGGAGAAATATAAGTGTCTTTGGAAGACCATGGAAACAAAAATTCTAGAAGTCATATTAAATTAACATACTTTATTTATAATTTTAGTAGTTATCCTATTATAATTCATTTTAGGTTAGAAAAGTTATTTAGTATTATTAATAGAGATGTACTCTATTATTTTTGATACATTGATATATTAGAATGATTGAGAAATTTTGTTAAAAATATTTTGAGATATCCTGATGTAGGACAACTTTTGGAGAAGAATAATTGCTGGAAATATTTTTGATAAAACAATGGCAAAAAATTAACTTATGTGAAGCTCCACACTTCCCCCAAGGATCCCACTACCACAAGGGTTACAATTGAGAGGAAAATAGCTCAAAGCTCAATATCAACACCAATAGTCTATTTTGTAATTAACTTGTGATGATGTCACTGTTGAAATATATCAAAACCCTAATATTCTTTATATTATTTATATATATGTCGATCCCCGTATTTTTCAAATTTGGTGAATTCAGTATCCTCACCCGAATCCTTGCTTCTTAGAATAAAATTTCCAGCCACATTTAATTTAATTTAGTAAGATTCTAGCCACGTTTAATTAATTTAGTTAATTTCCAACCACATTTAATTTAATTTACTAAATTTCCAGTCACATTTTATTTAATTTAGTAAATTTCCAACCACACTTTATTTAATTTAGTAAATTTCCAGCAAAGCAGCCATATTTAATTTAATTTATCATTATTGTCACATATTCAGCAAAATAAAAACGTGAAGAAAAAAAAAAAGAAACATGCATATGCAGTAAAATAAAAACAGGAAAAAAAGAGAAAAGAAGGAAACAATATGGCATATCAGTGTTCTAATTTCTAAATGATAATATGCAATACAGTGTTCTTAAAAGAATAAAAGTCCATTCAGTATGTAGTTATGTACACATGACCACTGATCATTAACCCAACAAGTAGTCACTATCCACAATCCAAAGAAAAAAACCAAAAAAAGAACGAAGAGAAAAGCGAAACAGAGAAAAGAAAGAAAAAGTGAAAAGCGAAGAAGAAGAAAGATAAAAGAAACTAGAAAGATAACTTACCTGTCGCCTGATCACCACCTCATCACCACCTCTCTCCCTCTCTCAGTCGATCCTCTCAATACAACAAATAAGTCGACTTTTGCCTTAATTTGCAAATTGATTTCCTTTTGCCCTCTTTTTTTTCTTCTTCATAATTTCCAAGTATGCCAACGCCGCACCCCAACACACCCTTGGACAAAAATTCGAGGCATAAGCCACACCCCGTACCCACCATAGCCACAACCCCAAAGCACCCGGTGCACACTGCTAAATGGTTTGGCGCACCCCTGCTTCCTAGATAATATTATATTACTTGGAGAACAATAAAAGTACTGAATGACTCAAGTATCCTAACTAAATTATAATATTTCCTAATAAATATAAATATCCTAAATTTCCATGATAAAAAAATAAATAAATATATCATTTTTTTTCCAAATTAAACATAATAAAACTCCAAATAATAAATATAAAATATCTTCTTTGCTCTTGACTAGTGGTCCTCACCATATCTGACCCCATTAAAATACCAAATTACCTTATATGAAGCTTATTAACAATCTACGTTGAGAATCATCGTTTGACGCAGCGCTAACAGATACTCTTATTAATCTAGAAAATTGCTTATTGGTTGGTACTTTGGATCCCAAACATGGTACTCTTAGGTACCAGTACTCTACCCAAAATATTTCTTAGATTCTTTACCTATAGTTGCACAAATATCAATAGTTTAACTTTGTATTGAATGTGCAAACATCACATTCGTACTAAATCTAACATACCAAATATTTCTTTGACGACCCATTTGGGCACATCTTTAACAACCTCATTTGCAACTAAAGTAGCTTCCAGAATTTGCCTACCACCTACAAAAGCAATTTGATGCAGCAACACCATCTCTGCAATACCTCCAAATGCATAGACAAAACCTTGGGAAGAATTTAATACACAGTATGCACACGACCTAATGGGATGAAAATCCTTCACCTAGATAGAGCTAAACTTTTTAGAAACCAAGATGATAAAAGAGGAATTGTAACTGTTATAACTCATTTGCATAGAATACCTGGAAAAATCTCATCAACTTTCTCAATGGTGAAAGTGACAGTATCATGAAACATTATAATGTTAATGAGAAAATTTTATCATAAGATGTAAAACAAAATACTAAATAAAATTTTGGTGGACTTTTCACGCATTGTAGAGAAAATTTTGCCATTATCATCTAAATTTCTGTAGGTGAAATATCTACTTATTAAATATGGAGAGAGAATTAGAATAAGAAAAGTATGAGATATTTAATGATACGGGCATAATCATTTAACATGGGACTATCAGTTTCCTTTTATCCTGGACGGAATAATACCTTTATTGTATCTTTTCCATTTGAAAATTCAATTATTCTAGTTGTTTCCTGCAATAAAACGCTATAAACAATTATTCTAGTTACATTTCATTTCAGTGGTATCAAAATGAACAAAAAAAAGCATAACTGAAGAAGACTAATTCATGGTACTAGCACATAGAATTTTGTCAAACTCGAGGCTTTTATTGGGATTTTTTCTTATCGAAGGTCATTTGAATTCTACTTTTTAAGATTAAACCGAAAAGTTCAAACTTTCTAGGGTTAAAATAAACCATAAGTATCGATAATTAAAAAAGAGATATCAGTTGGTTCAAAGTAGCGACATAGCCCTGAATTGATTAAGCTTTCTATTGCTATTTGTTTTACCGTTAATTGGTGGATTAATATTTAACTACATAATTAATTTAAACTAGATATTAATCTGCTTACCGAAATCATTGGTTGAAATAGCAATTAAACCTACCTTTAAGACTTTTAGTAACTTTCAATAAACTTCAATACTTTAGAAAAAATTCATCTCCTTTTTATTCTCCTCTTGACATTTACCCTCTCAGTCAGCCTCAATTTTCTCATTCATGACTCATGCAATCGGTGGTAGGAGCAGATGTGATTTCCACCTCCTGTCATCTCCAACCCCACCCTCTCATAACGATAAGAATTGGGTTTTAGCATTTGGGTTTTGAATATATGCCTCATAAAGATGAAAATTAGGGACAGGATTGGGGTTGAAAATGCCTTGCTATGGTGATATGTTGTATTATAGCTCTTTGAAAGCGATAATATCTTGATAGATTAATTCTCAATAGATTAATGACATGGTTTATAATTTATAACTTAGTTAAAGCTTAATCCACGACATAACGCTACTTTGAGTAGAGATATGGTTGCCGAGTAATATCGCTCCCAATTAGCGTAACTCTATTAAAAAATTCTCATCGCTCTTTTTAAGGGCGTTACTTTAATTGGCCTACCCTTAGAAATCTTGAAATTTCCAATCTAACCTCAGAAAGAAGAATTAAAATTGGCCTATGACAAAAAAAAACTCCGGTTTTATTAGTCTCTGGATCCAAAAGGTTCAATACTAATAAAGCTTATCAGCAGCCTGGACATTACAAGACTAAATCTGAACATTTAATTTTGTTAATCAGAGACATATTCTCATATTTTGTTTAGAGCTTGTGAAAAGCTATATTAGGAAAAGAGTGGGTGTGTCCCACTTCATTGAAGGACTTGTTCAGTTTGAGGACACATGACAATAAGTTACTACGAAAGTGTTCAACTTCAGTGTTCTATGGGGATTTGGAATGAGTGACATGCTTGACTTTTTTTATGGACACGTAATTATTAGTTTCTTTGTCACACAATAAGATTATTTTCTTGCTTTGCTTTGGGCTTCTGCTGTGGAAGCCTTTGTAGAGATTGGAGG